>JBAMAV010001011.1:0-88145 GCA_037043315.1 Amiota communis | reverse complement strand
GACTATGTTCAGCTGGAGCCATTTTATAACCAAGGAAATATTATATCATACTGATGCTTCAAGTAATTTGCGTGCTACATGTCATAGAAATATGAGCCAGACAATGCCTTAGACCAAAATTAAGAAGATTTCATATATTCACATAACATACTCAGACAATCAAGCAGTTTTTGGTTGAAATGCCTTGCCTTTTCATCAATGGCCTTCAAATTACAAGAGGAATGCTTGGCCGTAGTCTGGCCACACAATGACCCACTATCGAACTTACCACTAACCAACACCTGCATAAGTTCCAAGCAAGTGGTTTAACCACTATCTGTCTACGACCTTGTTCACACTAAGCATCATGCTTAGCAGCTCGTGTCGTTGATTCTTCTTTGGTAACGCCATTCTGTCGCAAGGCAAATTGCTTATCATTCCACTTCCACTGACCACTATATTCTGTGTTTCGCATGCATCATCACTCCGCGCAAACCAAACGAAATGAACAAACAACGAAAGACGCGAATGCAGACAGAAAGCGTCGGCAGAACTGCGAGCTGGTACAAGCAGCTCTTTTACCCCGTCGGCCTCTTGTTCCCTTGTAAACAAACAAAAGTTGCAAGAGTGAATTCAGTCGCATTCATGCTGAGTTTGGACATGATCTAACGAAAGCTAGAAGGAATTGAGAGGACAATAGATCTGCTTAAGAAGTTCAACTAAGCGCTAACGACACAAGAATCAAGAGAACTGCGGTTATGTAGCATACTTAATGTTTCCCCTAATAAAATAGTTATAATTTATAAATAAATGTCAAATTAATAATAAGTGACATTAAAGTCATTGATAGTGTTTCCATAATGGAAACAAGGACATCGACACAAATAATTGAAATAGGCTCACCTAATGCAAGTATCTCCACAGTATCTCCAGAGGTTTGGGCTCGCTGCGGATCCGTTCTGTGGTCTGTGCAGAGATTTCGTAGAGGATCCGGAGCATCTTCTTCATGAGTGGCCCCGTTTCGAAGCGGAGCGACGAAGAGTGTATGCGCATCTCATTGCAGTAGGGATTGAAAGGGGCTTGAGGCGATAGGGGGTTTTTTAGTCGGTAGGCTAATGAATCCGACATAACTTGTGGCACGGGCCATAGGTATCTTTGGAAGATTTTTACCTCCTTGTTTCGAACAACAACAAAAAAAAAAAAAAAAAAAAAATGCAAATAATTGTAAGACCCGCAATGATTACACGGAAGGTAGTGTCAATTTATAAACTTACTACTAAATTTTCTTAAATATCCCACTGTACTTACGAATATTTTATATTTTGTCCCATTGTACTTAAGGAAATATGTGGCCTACTACAAATGAAAAACTTGAAATTTCTTAATATAAAAAAGGTTGTGCCCTTATCGAAATCAGTTGCTCTCCAGAAAGGAAAGATGAACTATATAAAAATTCCTCGTGTAAAATTCAAAAAGTGAAATTAAAATTTTTGGTTATTGGTAAACTGGAACTCAATATTGAAAAGAAAATGGATTTGTGTTCTGCAAACACAAAAATTAATTAAGTGGATCTAGCGAGTAGTAGCACTTGGAGCATGGATGTCTCCATATTTTGGGTGTAAAGTGTTATTGTTAAACTGGAACTCAATATGGAAAAGAAAATGGATTTGTGTTCTGCAAACACAAAAATTAATTAAGTGGATCTAGCGAGTAGTAGCAGTTGGAGCATGGATGTCTCCATATTTTGGGTGTAAAATGTATTACACCCTCTAGCATAAGAAAAAAAGCAAAGCAAAAAAAAAAAAAAATAGTATATACCATCATCATCAATCAGTCTCAGGTAAGTTTATGGAATATATATTGTATATCTTTAATTTTAGAACCAATTACAATTACTTTTTTGTAGGCACGAATTCTATGAATTACGTGTAATATTCATGTCATAACAATGACATGTTAATAATTACAAACCCTAATAGTGAATATTGGATATTGGATATTCACTGTTAAGTGCAGATGCATCTGCATCTGTACTCACACTTATCATAGAGGGCGGCGTCTTCAATCATCTATATAAATATACAAATATATTGTATATAGATGACCCGACCTGATCCTCATATGACTTGTGTTATATGTGTATCTTCAAGGTAAGTAGTAGTAGTAGTAGCATATTGAAATTTTACCATATCAACTCATGCATTTATTTTATAACATTATCAGGATGTTATTTTGAATACGACCGAACGAGCATCCCAGATGAGCACACAGTACATGGACTAGAGGACCATGTTTGGCACTCTAAATATATAATATATACATTGATATATAAATTTTTTTCCTATTTAATAGAGGACTTTTCATACAATTAGTTATGTATAATAAGTATACCACAGATGTATTTAATTTATAAGTTGATTTCAAATGATTTTTTTAATGGGCAAAATGAATTTAAAATTAAAGAATCATCATCAAATCTTTGTGGGTTTCATTCATATTTGGTGGCACAGTTGGCATCAGATTTAGTCTTTGAATAAGTTTTGCAGGAAGCCTAATCGGAATGCAGAATACTGAGAGAAGAAATCTGTAACAAAATTCGGATTTATGCCTGGGCAATCTGGCCACTTGTTATTATTTTTGGGATTGTTTCAATCGAAAAATTGAAGATCTTGGTGATCAACTAAGATTACTGAGCCAATACGATGGCTGCTGCTAACAATAAAATAACATTTTGTAGGTAGAGTAATATGACTAACCTCATGTATTCTAATATATCAGAATGACAATGTTATTTTGTCGATTTATAATCAAGATTCTATTTACAATAGAATTTAGATTTACAGTTAAGATTCAAGTTGGTACAAATAATGCAAATTATAGTATGTTTGTCTCATGAACTTGCAATTTACCATTGTATAGTGCCCATATCACATCGAATCAGAAACTATTGATCATTAAATGCAGACAATTTGGTTGGATAGTGATTCACCACGCTTTATGTGAATCGAAAAATCGAAGCACGTTGGTTGGAATTCGGATCGAAAAATGTGGACAAACCACATGTTAATAATCACATATTAGTAGTAGAAGTATTATGACGCGTTGTCACATAGGACAGAAACAGCAAGAAACCAGACTCCAGTAATAACTTTCTGGGACTGTTCTTTTTCTGGTCTGTTTCTGGTGCTGTGAGGCTGTGCTACATGGAACAGAACTATAACTGCTTATTATTGTTTTAATCATAGTGAAAAATCAAAGATAGGAGCTACAGATAGATATTACTACCACAATTTGTTTTAACGAAAACTTCAAAGCTTTAGTATATATTCTTTTGTTGAGCAATCAAAAGAAATGGAAAAGACGGCACCGGAAGTAGTTGTTTCTGGTTCTGGTGCCAATACACTGAGATCTGTTTTTACTGTTTTTGCATTGTCTCTTTCAGGTGCAAATGTGCTGGAGTCTGGTTCTGTTGTCGTTTATGATGTACATACATATATAGTCCATATGATGCACGGTTTATTCGTGCCTTCATTCGTTGTCCAAGGGAATTTGTTGCTTTTGATCTGATAGTATTTACCAGCACAATAGATTTGCTAGCTTCTGAAAAAATGGCAAAGACCCAACAGAAGTGAACAAAGTGTTTCCTAAGCCTATGCATGGAATGTTCTAGAAACTATCTCGTCCTGAAAATGAAATGATCTTAGTCTTTTAACAAGATAATTCACAGGTCAGTCGTTATGGCCTCTACTACCATCATAATGTCCATTAGACATTGATAACAAATGCCGATTCTAAAGAAACATAAACTAAAATATTAAACAAGTCAAAATTAAGAAGATTACCTAAGCGTTCACGACACAAGAGGCACGAAAATCGTGGTTATATGGCATACTTAATGTTTCCCCATAAAAATAGCATATTATTTATACATAAATTTTAAATTACTAAAATGTGACATAAAACTCAATGATAGTGTTACCATAATGGAAACAAAGACATCGAAAGAATTTACCATTTAACTGCAATAGATCAACTTATATCTGCAATCTTGAATATTCAATACAAATAATTGTAAGACTCGCAATGATTACACGGAAGTTAGTGTCAATTTATAAACTAACTACTAAATTTTCTTAAATATCCCACTGTACTTACGAATATTTTATATTTTGTCCCATTGTACTTAAGGAAATATGTGGCCTACTACAAATGAAAAACTTGAAATTTCTTAATATAAAAAAGGTTGTGCCCTTATCGAAATCAGTTGCTCTCCAGAAAGGAAAGATGAACTATCGAAAAATTCCTCGTGTAAAATTTAAAAGTAATTTAAAATTTATGGATATGGTTAAATTGGAACTTATTTTGGAAAATGGATTACAAAATTATTTGATTGGCTATGGCAAATAATAGGCAATCGGAGAAAGGAGCAGAGATGTCTCCATATGTTGGGTGTAAGAAGTATTACACTCTAGCATAAGAAAAAAAAAAATTACATATAATCTTTCCTTGGTAAGTTAATATAATAGAATATTGCAAAAATTTAATTTTGGAACCGAGTAACTCAAGTACAAAAACTCTTTTGAAGGCACGGGTATCGATTACGTAATTAAAATTACCAAAAAAAACGACTCTAATAGCGAATATTGGATAATGGATATTCACTATTAAGTGCAGATGCATCTGCATCTGTACTCACAGCAGAGAGGACGGTGTCTTTAATCATCTATATGAATATACAAATATATTGGATATATTGCATATAGATGACCCGACCTGATCCTCATATGACTTGTTATATGTGTATCTTCATGGTAAGTAGAAGTAGTAGAATATTTGGAATTTTGCCATATCAAATCTTCCATTAATTATATATCATTATCAGGATATTATTTTGAATACGAATGAACTTTCAAGCGACACACAGAATACATGGATCATAGGACCATGTTTCGCACACAAAATATATATACACAGATATATATTTTTTCCTTTTTTTGAGAAAAATTCCACAAATATAGTCACAGATTTTAAGTATTTATTTTTTAAGTTGATTAATAATGATTATATTATGAGCATAATAAAAGTAAAAAAAAATATATATATTTTGTTGGGTTTCATTCACAATCGCAAGCCCTCTGGTTCTTATTCTGGTAGGTAATACAATGGTTCGGCTGCTGGGTGAACTCGCTAGCTACTATCTATCTATTTTTAAAATCTTATCCAATGGTATATGGTGAGGCAAGTAGTATGACTATTTTATTTATTTATTTATTATTTTTATTTTAGTGTCCAACCGGACACCCACTCATGTCATTGCCGCTTGCTGACTAGTGAGTGAGTGTGTCTTGAGCAAAGTAGAAGTTAGTGCAGTCCTCAAACGCGAACAGAAAGTATTCATGTTGGTAAAACATAAAAATACTTATGGAAACATCAGCAAGATTAAATGAATAGCAGATTACTCAACTCGTAGAAGCCTTGAAATGGCTAAAGAAAATGATAATGTGTGGTGATCCTTGACTTTCTTGCCTTAATTCCTTGCAAAGTCTTCATTTACAGGCAAATAATGATTCCGACTTGGCCCTATGCCATACAAATTTGGGAAACCAATCACACTATGGGGCCCCTGGTTTATCTTTAACACTAGACTACATAGTGATCTAAAGATACCTACAGCACTCGATATCCTCTCAGGACTGGATGCGAAATCCTGGTATCTAGCAGGTAGGAAGTCGGCATATGAGCCTGGCTACACTGTCGCTAGGACGCTCTGGCATTCCTATCAACCAAAGAGAAGATGACTCGGCCGATGACCAAACTTATTACGGGACACTAAACCATCGGCCTGATGGGTTTATAGGATGCATGTTCCACATCATGACTTCTGTCGTAGCTGTGAAAATGAGGAGGAGCCGGAGAGCATCCAACACTTCCCCTGTGACTGCCCTGTTCTTCTTGGTAGACGAGTCCGTTTTCTCGGGAAACCGTTTTTCGACGAGTTGGGTAGTTTTGGCAAATTTTCCACAGCTTCGAAGAAATTTTTCTTGAATAACCGTGTCCTTCTTCTAAAAAGGGAATGGCTGTCGTATACAAGGTATTGGATACCTTCCAACTCTTCTTCACCACCATAGCTACGGCATTGGCATCAATTTAACCATTATGGTAGCCCGATAATGCAGTGCCCCATTAAGACTCGCCTGATCATTCAAATCCTGTTATTGCTAAAGTGTCGAAGCTTGCATGTCGTGTTCGGATGATAGCTTAGCCAAAATGCTCGTGATAAGTTACAGTCTAGTTTCCTGGATTGAGCTTTTATTCGTGAGAGAATATTTTTCAAATACTTGCTAACATCAGTAGCAACCAGAGGCGCTGACAGTGGCGTTCCATTTCGTGTGCACATGTCCGCCATATCTTCACCAGCAGTGGCAGAATGTCCACACACATAAATGAAGTTTGAGGCAATGAATCAATGATTAAATAAAATGAACAAATCATCTGAGCTTGGCATCACATGTGCCTTGACTTTTCTTGTCCGGATAAAATAAAACTAATAATTTTAAAAATGCAATTCATCCGAAATAATTTAAGGCAGTTAGTGCATTTTTAATTTTACACGCAAGTCGCGTACGATGGTTAGTATTTTAATAATTGACTTTGACATTATTTTTCTTACGTATTGAGGACCCCTGCGGCAGCATTGATGCCTATATATCCTATGTAAATATAGGTGGAGCCCTCATTTATTATACACTGATTATTTGTTTCAATTTAAGTTGTCCGATCTGCGAAGCAGTTAGCCTTTGAGATGCCGCTTACCACTTCAGCACCAGCGAGTGAATCTGGCAATGTCGTCCCCTCTGCCCTAAGCATAAACATATACGTAAATTGGACTGGTGAACCTAATATTCACATCACTAATACGTGTACTTATGATGACCTATTACTCTCTTAACAATCGTTCCAATTGTAAGGTTATTAATTGTGAAATTTCCTAATGTCACTATGAAGTTAAATCATTGGTAGAACCGAAGTTAATGTTCTTTCTTTATTAATTTTTCCTCATAATGTTTTTTTTAGACGCTGCAGATTGTGCTGATGTGCAGGTGCAATTGAAACTTCGGATGGAGATGCTGGACCCTCAGGATCCATTGGATCCATGCCAGATGGAATGGAAAATTCAGATGATGTGAGTCAACCAGCAGCAGGCACAAATAGTACGTTGTACAAAATATACGACTTCCTTTCTTGAAAAAATCTCTTTAAAGAAAGGACCCGACAATTGCATGATACGGACTACGAGGATGATACCGAAGGGGAAAGACCCAGCAACATAACATCCATGTGCAACAGATGGAACTCTATCCATATCGTCACCATACAGAACATTAAATCGTAGAACACCTGACTCACCGGTACGCCAGCAAATTCATCAAGCCAAATATTGTGACATTACCCAATAGTTTACCAGCTGGCAGCTAAAAACAAGTCACCTATGAAGGGAATCCTCTTTCAAAAATCCTAACATTTTGCTTTACTACAGCGTTGAGTTATCGTTATCTATGGTTTCTACAAGGTCTTACGACAATTAATCGGATGGTACTTTTCTACATAGCTATATGTTTTTTATAGCTCATAATTATATCATCATCATCTACGACATCACACCAAGCAATCCGCAATTACAATTACTCCAGTTAGTTCTAAACATAGTTTAAAAATTTAAATTTTATCTGATAATATAAACTTGATAACAAAACATAATTTTCTGTGTCTTCTTCTATAATCAATGAAATAATAATATAAATGCTATAGATAGATTTACTCAAAAAGTACAACAGTGGAAGTCCTCTATATCAAACTCCTCTATAATGAAGACCTCTTTATAAAGAAGTGATTCTATGGCCCGATGACTTCGTTGTATTGCCATGTCGAGCGGGTCAAGAAGAAGTTAAATTTTAATTTGAGCGCATTTCTTCAATTTTTTATCTTATATTGTTTATAAAATATTTTATCATTATGTTGAGACAAATTTGTCTTTCTTTTATTTACTTGTTAAGTTCAAATTTGGTATGTGGCATATCAAGGTTGTTTTAGGCCCCTATTTGAGTACCTACTGAATGGAAGATATTGTCGGAGTAACCCTCTCACCCAATACAATATAAAACGAAATTTTCTAAGAACGATTTAGAGAATATCGAAATGTTTAGTATATAAGTATAATACCACATTATAAGAAAATACCACATCAGCTGAATCCAATTAGATTGTATTAAAAACGCAATGTTGAGTCAGCTATATCGGTGTATTATATATTGGACATATAAACAAGTCACTAATTTAATACCAGTATCCTAATCCGTTGAAGAGGCCCAATAGCCATTTTATAACCAAGGAAATATTATATCATACTGATACTGATGCTTCAAGTAATTTGCATGCTACATGTCATAGAAATATGAGCCAGACAATGCCTTAGACCAAAATTAAGAAGATTTCATATATTCACATAACATACTCAGACAATCAAGCAGTTTTTGGTTGAAAGACCTTGCCTTTTCAACAATGGCCTTCAAATTACAAGAGGAATACTTGGCCGTACTCTGGCCACACAATGACCCACTATCGAATTGTCTAATTGGCAAGTTCGGAGCTAACCAACACCTGCTTAAGTTCCACGCAAGTGGTTTAACCAATGTCCGTCTACGACCTTGTTCACAGTAAGCATTATGCTCAGCAGCTCGTGTCGTTGATTCTTCTTTGGTAACGCCATTCTGTCGCAAGGCAAATTTCTTATCATTCCACTTCCACTGATAACTATATTCTGTGTTTCGCATGTATCATCACTCTGCGCAAACCAAACGAAATGAACAAACAACGAAAGACGCGAATGCAGACAGAAAACGTCGGCAGAACTGCGAGCTGGTACAAGCAGCTCTTTTACCCCATCGGCTTCTTGTTCCCTTGTAAACAAACAAAAGTTGCAAGAGCAAATTCAGTCGCATTCAGGCTGAGTTTGGACACGATCTAACGAAAGCTAGAAGGAATTGAGAGGACAATAGATCTGCTTAAGAAGTTCAACTAAGCGCTAACGACACAAGAATCAAGAGAACTGCGGTTATGTAGCTTACTTAATGTTTCCCCTAATAAAATAGCATATAATTTATAAATAAATGTCAAATTACTAAAAAGTGACATTAAACTCATTGATAGTGTTTCCATAATGGAAACAAGGACATCGACAGGATTTACCATTTAACATCAATAGATCAACTTATATCTGCAATCTTGAATATTCAATACAAATAATTGTAAGACTCGCAATGATTACACGGAAGTTAGTGTCAATTTATAAACTAACTACTAAATTTTCTTAAATATCCCACTGTACTTACGAATATTTTATATTTTGTCCCATTGTACTTAAGGAAATATGTGGCCTACTACAAATGAAAAACTTAAAATTTCTTAATATAAAAAAGGTTGTGCCCTTATCGAAATCAGTTGCTCTCCAGAAAGGAAAGATGAACTATCGAAAAATTCCTCGTGTAAAATTTAAAAGTAATTTAAAATTTATGGATATGGTTAAATTGGAACTTATTTTGGAAAATGGATTACAAAATTATTTGATTGGCTATGGCAAATAATAGGCAATCGGAGAAAGGAGCAGAGATGTCTCCATATTTTGGGTGTAAGAAGTATTACACTCTAGCATAAGAAAAAAAAAAAAAAAAAAAAAATTACATATAATCTTTCCTTGGTAAGTTAATATAATAGAATATTGCAAAAATTTAATTTTGGAACCGAGTAACTCAAGTACAATAACTCTTTTGAAGGCACGGGTATCGATTACGTAATAAAAATTACAAAAAAAACGACTAATAGCGAATATTGGATATTCACTATTAAGTGCAGATGCATGTGCATCTGTACTCACAGCAGAGAGGACGGTGTCTTTAATCATCTATATGAATATACAAATATATTGGATATATTGGATATAGATGACCCGACCTGATCCTCATATGACTTGTTATATGTGTATCTTCATGGTAAGTAGAATATTTGAAATTTTGCCATATCAAATCTTCCATTAATTATATATCATTATCAGGATATTATTTTGAATACGAATGAACTTTCAAGCGACACACAGAATACATGGATCATAGGACCATGCTTCGCACACAAAATATATATACACAGATATATATTTTTTCCTTTTTTTGAGAAAAATTCCACAAATATAGTCACAGATTTGAAGTATTTATTTTTTAAGTTGATTAATAATGATTATATTATGAGCATAATAAAAGTAAAAAAAATATATATATTTTGTTGGGTTTCATTCACAATCGCAAGCCCTCTGGTTCTTATTCTGTGAGGCAACACAATGGTTCAGCTGTTGGATGAACGCGCTAGCTGCTATCTATTTTTCCAATCTTAGCCAATGGTATATGGTGAGGCAAGTAGTATGACAGACTCCATGTATGCTTGTTCAGAATGTCAATGTGATGTGCCGCTTTATAATAAAGATTATTTTTATTTTAGTGTCCAACCGGGACACCCACTCATGTCATTGTCGCTTGCTGACTAGTGAGTGAGTGTGTCTTGAGCAAAGTAAAAGTTAGTGTAGTCCTCAAACGCGAACAGAAAGTATTCATGTTGGTAAAACATAAAAATATTTATAGAAACATCAGCAACATTAAATTAATAGAAGATTACTAAACTAAAGAAAATGTGGTGGCCCTCGGTGTGTGGTGATCCTTGATTTGCTTGTCTTAATTCCTTGCATCTTGGATTTAGGGCGGATGAACAAAGTCCTTATTTACAGTGAGTGCAGTTTCCTCACCTTATGATAGCAGCACGCAGTGACACTCTTTACATGAGGCATTTGTCCACGATCTGATCCTACACTGTGTCAAAATCGCTGATTTGATACAGACGTGTGCACTGTGTCTATGTGTGTAATAGCGAAGTTAGACAGGACTGAATCACAATGATACACTTTGATGTTTAGACATGCCATTACGTATCATGAACAGCTGTTCATGATTATGTGAAAAGGCTTCACCCCAACGATCTTCTTAATAGGAGATCTTAATAATAATTAGCTGTCATCTTAGCTCATGATGATGAAACAAATGTATAAAAACCCATCCGGTTTTTGGACATTAAATTAAATAATATCAAAAAACTACACTAATATTTTGGTGACGTCAATATCCAAATTTCGAGGGCTCAAACGGTCAAAGTGGCGGTACCTTGTTTTCTTGTATCATGGTGAGAGGCTATATCTGGACAAGTGCTGCAGGGAATTTTAAAGATTTTGAAAGAAAAACACATTTTCATATTTTTGTGGTGTTGGTTTATTTTAGTTTTATTTTTAATTTTGTTTTTATTGATTTGTATTATATGATTTAAACAATTATTTCTTTTCTTATTTATTTATTTATTTTTTATGTGTGTATGTATGGTTTATTTGTTGTTGTTGTTGTGTTCGTTTATTATTGTTGTTACAATGAGTTGGGTTTCTTTAAAATTTTTATATATAGACAAAGATCGTGTGTCATGCTATGATTTAAATATCAGATCATATATCATCATACATACTATGTATGTACGTGTTTATGTATCTTGTCTCGTCTTTTCTTTAGTTTACATTTCTTTTTTATGCATTTCAGTTAATTAATTAATACAATTATACAAGTAATTCATTAATTAATTATCTCTTTTGTATACATAATGTTTTTTTTTTTAATTGAGTTTTTGTTTTATGTATAGTAAATATTGTTATTATTTTTGTTTTGTTTTTTAAATATTTTTCAAAACTTTGAATACATTTTTATTTTTTTTGGAAATTTTTTCTGGTTTTTAATTAAAAATTTAATCAAATATTGTTTGTCTTTTTTTTGGTTATGGGTTTTATTAGTAGTATTTGTTTAATTTTTTTTTTTTTTTAAATGTTCGATTGTTTTTTTTTACTATTAAATTTCGGTATGGAAACAAATAATGAAATAATAGATGTATACATTTTTTTTCTTTTGTTTTTAAATATTTTTTTAATTGAATGATAATTGTATGTATATATAAATATATGTGTGTGTGTATTGTGTGTATAGAATTTCTATATATTTTTTTTAAGTAGAAAATTGTTTCTTGTATTTTTTTTTTACTTTTTATTTAATATTCTTTCGAATATAAAACTCGAAAATTTCTGATTGTTTTATTTTTTGTTAAATAATTTTGATAGAATTTTTTCCATTTGTGTGGGTGTGTGTGTGTGTGTGAGTGAATTTGTGTGTTACTGTTATACGATTGTTGTGTGGGGGTATCTGTGTTCATCCTTGTATCTCGTATTGTATTCAGTTTTTAAAAATCCATTCTTGGGCAGTTGACGCTTCATTTTTATATGTAAATATTTTGTTATTGTAATTATTATTATTATTATAATTTTATTTTCATACACATACATATATGTATAAGTATATATGTATATGATTTTATATATGAATATAATTTTTGTATATATGAGTATAGTTGAGACAAAAAAAATGAATATCTAATTTTAAAAAGTTTTCTTATTTATTTATTAATTTAATTTTATGCTTTCAAACTACGAGAATTGGTTTTTTTCTGTTTAGATGCGCATATATTTTTTTATATTTTATCATTTTTATAAATTTTTTTTCTTCCTTTATATATCTTTCACGCATATGATAGATAAGAAGCAGAAGATATTTGTTTCCAATCTTCAAATCTTCGCTTAAGTTATTAAAAAAAATATTCGGTGAAACCGAAAATCGTAAATATTTGTTAATGTTTTATTTAAGTGCGATGAAGTTTGAAGAAGAAAATTATTTTATTTTATAATGTGATTTCAATAAAATATTGAATTAAAAAAAAAAATGCATGCTAAAAAAATTAATGAACACTTTTCTTTCTTAATTTTAATATTTTTAAAATCTTAGAAGTTGGAATTTTCATATATAAGATTTTATAATTCTAATTAAAGTAATTTTAATTTAAATAATTTTTTTAATGCATTTTTTTTAAATATTTTTTTTTAAACAAATTTTTTAAATTCTTATTTTTTATAAAAACTCAAATTGCCTTTAATTAAAAAAAAATTATTAAAACCACTTTAATTAAATATATTTGAAAAAAAAAAATACAAACTAAATTAACTTAATTAAGCGAAAATTAATAAACTATTTAATTAAAATATTTCTGAGATGATTTCTGATGCATTTCATATATTTTTTATTTATTTTTAATTTTTGTTTGTGATTTATTTATTTTTCTTTTTTTTTTTGTATTCAATACCTTTATTTTCATTTGATTATTTTTGTTACTATATTTTATATATGAAAAAAAAATCTTATATAATTTATTATTTTTTCTTGTTGTTGTTTTCGATTCTTACACTAACAAAAAAAATTTAGTTTTAAAAAAAAACATTGTTTTCGTTTTCATAGTCTTTTTATTGAAAAAAAATACATATATTAGTTAAACCAAAGACAAAATATTGGGTTGGCAAAAGAGTAATTGCTTTTTTCGGATGATAATATGATATATAAATTTTTTTTATTTTGTTTTGTCAGCCCAATGAAATAGTGGGTAACTGGACTAGAATCACAACTCACAAAAGATTGAGGTCTCTCGATTTTTAATTATGGGCAGCAATGCGGGGTGTTTTGAATATGGCAATTGTCGGAATATAATGTTGGGTCACTTTGTTTTAATTAATGATTTGATCTATTTGTCCCTTTAATGAAAAAAAGAATTCTCGTTAGTTTTTAAATGATTTCTGAGATACTTCCGAAAAAATGACAGTCCTTCTGCCTGGCATCACATTGTCCTTTCTCTTTCTACTCATGTCCCGTTCCTAATCGACTGGCATGCCTTCCAATAAAATATTATCGCATGGTAAGTAGTCCTATGTTATTTCTCATATCTTGCCTCTCTCGAACATTGCATAGTTTTTATCTAAGTGTCACAGAAACATTTGCAGAACACACAATTGGAAAACTTGACTTTTGCTGCGGGTTGGACAGGCATCAAAATAAAGTAAGATACCTTCTAATGTACTATATAAACAGAATTTTGATCCCGAACCACAATACCTAGAAGCACTTGGCTTCCTTGACAAACAGTTGATTCCCTAGGGAGTAAGACACGACATCTTGTGACTGACCTATTACTACTACTATGAATTCAATGAGAATAGAATCATTTGATTAGAATTGATTTTTAAGCAAATCTGAAGGAAACATTTATGATTTCATGGTTTCATTAAGAGAGAGAGAGAAAAAGAGTAGCCAAAATTTTGGACGAGCATTTTCTCCAATCTCAGTATACTATTCTTTCATTGCCTTTGGTTGAACATAAAAAAATGTCTATTTCTCTATATATATATATATATATATATAAAAAAAAAATGTAATATTACATTTGTAATTTAGTATAAAAAGTTACATTTTTTCTTCATGTTTTTCTCTCAGTTTAACAAGTTTTTATTTTTGTATAATTTCCGACTCGTAAATCTACCGTAAACTTTGTTTGCATTTTTTGTGTTTTCTTCGTTTATTTATTTTTTATTGTATTTTTTTTTACGTTAAATATTTTTTAATTCTTATTTTTTATTATTTTTTTTAAATCGTTTATATAAAAAAAAATTGTTTTTTTTTCTTCTTCTTTTCACATATTTGTATTAATTTATTTATTTAATTGCGCTTAAAATGCTATGAAAAAAAATTATATATTTATTTATTTGATAAAAAAAAATTCATTCACTTGTTCAAAAAAAAAATTATTTCCTTAAAAAAAAATTGGTTTTCTTAAAGAAAGTTATGTTTAAAAAAAAAAAATTTATATTTTAGAAAAAAAAAATGAAAAAAAAAGTATATATGTATATGTATATTTCGTGATTAATTTTAGTTTAAAAAAAAAATTGCATCGCTTAAAAATACCCTACACCATAAAAAAAAATTTTGTTTTCTTTCAAAAGTCCTCTTCTCATTCAAAAAAAAAAAAAAAAATCCTAAAAAAACTTTATTAAAAAAAAAAATTACTTATTCATCCACCAAAAAAAAAAAAAAAAATTAAAAAAAAATTGCTTAAAAATTATTTAAATCACACCATTTGTTTCTTGTTGCATGCTTAGGATAAAAAAAAATGTTTGAAAAAAAATTGTTAAAAAAAAATATTTAAAAAAAATGGCTTGCAAAACAAATTGCATTAAATACTACATATAATATATCTGAATATTTATTGGTAATACAAAATATTGGATACCCTTCATACATGTCTTGAATGCTCTTATCATTTTTACCGTGAAATAATTCGCCCGTTCCCCGAACATCACTCAATAATGAGGCTTATAGTTTAAAAAATCCATAAAATTCTTTGAATAAACCAATCCATTGATTCAAAGGACTTGGGTTAATCACAATAACTCGCTTATATCCAACTAAACGGGATACATTAGCTTAGATCAAAAGTGTCCAACCTTTCTAGTTAACTGGACCACATTGAAAGAAGACTTGGTGATTTTGGCCGCAGGTACAATATATAAGGATACCTAAAACTTTTTTCACACTCTGCCTGAGTGGTGGGCAAAACACGACCTAGATTTCGTCTCTGTGTTTTGTCTTGGACACCAATGGTATATGTATTAAGGAATTGGAAACCCATAAAGCTCTTGCAAAATTTTTAACCCAATATAAGTAGATCAGCCTCTGCAATCTACATACTGGGAAGAGAAAAATACCCAATCAGGTTGATTGGATTAGATTGTCATATCGTCACCGCAGCCTTAATTCGGTCTATTGAATTACAGCTCCTCTGAGAGTCTGGCATTCATTAGGAATTCCAAGACTCCCTTCGGAGATAAGGGTAATGGTTGCATAGTAGAGAGTTGCTTGGGTTCATTAGTGCATTAGTTACTCTTATAACCGGTTGCAAATCTCAATCACTCATTTTTGACATGAGTTCAATCAATGACTGGGAACTCTGCTGCAACGAAGGCAATCGGTGAACATCGGTTATGGAAAACCGACCCCTCAATGAACAAAATAGAAATTTGGAAAATAAAATATTTATTTACCTCGTTCGAATATTGAGTGATGTGTTATAAGCAATATAGCAATCATCCTTTCTAAGTTCCCCCTTACCCCAACCAACAAACCACCCCCACCCTAAAAAATTGCAATATGACAATATAAAAAAAAAAACTAATAAAGATGATTTGTTATATAGTACTTACATAAGTAAATTAGCAATTGGGAACCCCTCATGTATGTATGTACGTATACAATACAATACTACAAGCATATGTTTGTATGTTAAAAACAATCTATGTATTGTATTTATACGATTCAAACTTAAGTAATTCTCAAAATACGATTATCAATTGTATACCTTTTTGGAACATGAAGAGGCCCATGATGATAGTCTATCACAATAAGTTTCGAGACTTGATTCACTTATTTATTAACGTACAAAAAAAAAAAAAAAAAATAAGTCTAATATTGTAGATATCCTTTTTTAACTAGTAGTATTCGCCTTTCTTTTATGTATGAAAGGTTTTAAATCTTCGATTGGAAGCGAAGTTCATTAATTAATTTATTAATTGCTTTAATCATTTCTTGTTTTTTCTTTTAGTTTTTCTATATATGATTATAAAATTTTTTTTTTTTCGAATTTTTTAAATTTTTAAGATTTTTTTAAAAATTTTTTTTTTTTTTTCAAGTCTACGTGCTACAATTCTGGTTCTACTAACAACAATATTGTGTTATGAAAAATTTGTATTTAATTTTTATTTTGGAAAACTTTTTTAACTGAAATTGCAATTACGATTGACATAGAGATATAGGGCTCCCCACACACACACATACACACACATGCACACACAACAAAATAAGGGACCCCACTAGAGAGAAAAATTAACAAATGCTGCCTCTACTTCTACCATAGATTGATAAACCAAGAAGTCACACTGAGATATTTTGACCTTTCTTTTCGTTTTAATAGAATAGAATACTTTCTTTCAGTTAAGCATGTACTGATAATAAAGAGATGATGAATCCTCCCTCCCTAAATCATACTCATGATCAGGGTATACATAGTCTCTTCGAAGTATATTCTCCATCACTCACTTATTTAGTTTAGATGAGATGAATTCCTTTAATATTCCTTGAGAAGCCTTCCTTCTCTTTGAAAGAAATGCATAGCAAGCTCTCGCTGACTGATCAGATTGGAACAAGCCAAATGACATAGGATCTATTAAATTCTATACTTGTATATAGTTCAATGATAGACTGAAATGACTCACCAACAGTTGATTGTTTCGCTGACTGACTGTTCTTTGCCATAACTTTTCGTCTATTGACAGTATAAATTGTTATTTACTATATATTTTTTATTGGAACACCCATTGAAGATGTATGATAGTCTGGCAATGTGTATTCAAAATAGGTGCGATTGGTGGAGTCCTTTCTGATAGATTCACAGAACCAATTGAACCTAATACCTCAGGTAACATATATACACCTCCCGACAACCGATTAGCACACCCTTGCTTCTTGTCTTTGAAGCTTAGTATCAGCCAAACGAATAAAGCTTTTAAGATGAATTTTTTTTGTCAATACCTGGATCAAGGAGTGGAAGCATGTAGTCTTTTCGAATGAAAAAAATTCAATTTGAAGGGCCTTAATGGCTATGCTTACTACTTTTATGATATTAGAAAGGAAGATCACACTTTAGATCGACCACACAGCCGTGCCGGTGGTGTAATGGTATGTGGAGCTATTACATCCTTTGGCACCATGGTTTCCAACTAGTCGTATGAATGTCACAGTATTCAATGGTGTGCTAAAAACGGCTTTCTCTGCAATCAAGGATATTTTTGGACCCTTGGTTGGAAGTTCCAGCAGGATAACGCACTTATGCATACGGCCAGGGTCTTTACGACTTGGATTGAAAGCCAAAACGTGGCTTTGCTTACTTGACCGCCATACTAATATTGTAGAAAATGTTTGGGGATTGTAAGTTCCCGAAGTATTCGATTCCGGGGCAATACACAACTGAAGTTGAACTCATTGAAGGAATAAAAAGTACCTAGGAGACTATTTCACTAAATTACATAAAAAAATGATATGACTTCTTACCCAACAGGATGAACGAAGTCATACTTTTATAAATTAGACCGAAAAGACATAATTTGAAATAAAAAAAATATTTTGGGGTGTTTTATATATGTTATTATTCGACATTTTCAAGTGGCTGTCGCAAAAAAAAAAAAAAAACCAATTTCTTATGTTCAGTTCGTTAAAATTCATTTAAAATATAATTATATTAAAGTTAATATCTTAACTATTATTTCTTCTCGTGTATAAATTTATAAACTTTATTGATCATCTCAAAAGCTTTATTCGTTTGGCTGATATTAAGCTTCAAAAACAAAGAGTGTGCTAAACGGTTGTCGGGCAGTGTGTACATATGACGGGAGGTATTATTTGACTAAGTAAAGTTAGATCTGGTCAGTTAGTTTTAAATATATTTTCCATGGTGGTAATTGAAAAGATCTAGTCCCTAGAAAGAAAGTATGAATATATATGTATGTATATATATATCGGTCATACCTATACATAATAGCAACTGAAGTTAAGTGAGTGAGTTGTTGAAGTCATAAAACCATTTCATAAATAAACATACAAATGCGTGTAACTACTATCAAAAAGCACTACTATCCTAGGGCCCCTACTAATTCTATCAAATCTATCGACTATTCCATGAGTGATTATAAAGTCTTTAGTTTTAAAAAATTTTAAGAAGTTTTCCTATTTTTTTTTTTTTTTTATTATGCTTTTTGTAATTTTACCATTTATTTTTTATATTATTGTTATGAATTTTATTGTTTCAATTTGTTTTTAAGATGCGTTGTGACTACAAAAAAAAATTACTATATTTTCTAAGTATTTTTTGTATAATTTTTCCATATACAATTTAATCAATTATTTAATTATTTATTGTTTGTTTGTATGTATGTAATTCGTTGCTATTTCCCTTTTCTTTTATCAAGTTTCTATTCATAGAAAAACAGTCAAAGAAATTAAATAAAAAATAAAATAAAGTATTTTATGTTTGTTTTTAAAAATAAAATGAATTTATTTTTCATTGTTTGTTTTATTATTTTCATTTTCTTTTGTTTTTGTTTTCATTCTTCATTTACTTTGACAAACTAAAAAATAACATAAAAATTATACATGTTTTTTAATTAAAATAAATTTAAACAACCAAAAAAAAAACGTAATCAGATCAAATGTTTTCAAATTTTGAACCTTCACCAGGAGTACAGTAACAAAAATAACACAAAAAATACTAGAAAAAATTTTTGATTGAAAAAATAATAATTATTTTTAAGTATTTCAATTCTTTCATCTTAGATTCATTAAATTTTGTAATTCACACACACATTTCTCTTAATTCTCCTCTCGTTACAAAAAAGAAAAAAAAACGTAATAAAAACAAAATAAAATAATTTTTGTGAAGTTTCAAGTTTTAATTAATTAAAAATTTAAATCAAATTCAAATCGAAAAAAATACAAATTTCAACAAATTTTCAATTGGCAAATTAAAAAAAATTTAATGAACAATGAATCCATTTAACATCATTTAAAAAAAAGAATTTCTTTTTTTTTTAATAATTTTAAAAGAATTTTGTGAATTGATTTATAATTGTAAGAATAGTGAAGGTCATTTGATGAAAGATTCGATTGATAAGTATATTGATACGATTGATTGACAAATTTAAAAACAAGATTTTAAAATAAAAACAAAAATGGAATGAAAAATCACATTAATTAATGAATTACAGTAAAATCTCCTGTGGGCGGACACCTATGGTTCCAATGAATTTGTCTGGCCACGAGAGATATCCGCCTGTGGGAGAAGTTCACAACTAAAGATTTTACTGTAATTAATAACTTAATAAAAAATCAAATCGAACAATCAAAAAATTGCTTTGTTTTTGGAACAAGAGTAATCCTTCATTAAACTTGTTAAGAAATTTGAATAATTTATATATATATTAATTTAAAAGAAGCATCAAAATGTTTAAAAAATTCTGTTAAAACCGAAAAAACATTAATTTTTTTATTATTTTATTTGTGAACGAACTTATTTATTAAAAAATTAATTAAATTCCATTAAATATTTTCTGTTTTACTGTGTGTATATTTCTTTCATTCTGCAATGGAAATAAAAAAAAAATTGAGTATATTTCTTTATGAGTGTGTGTGTGTGAATACACAAAAAATAAAAATTATTGAAATTGAAAACTTTTTTGATTTTTTAACTTGAAATTTTTAAAATTATAAAATTTGTTTGAAAAAAATGAAAATTTATTTTTATTTTCTCGTTTTTTAGTTTTTTTTTTTTTTTTCATACCAATTTTTGTAAATGAAATTTTTTAATTAATTTAAATTCATTCAGCTTTCTGAATTTTAAATTATTTTTTTTTTTCTCTCATAATTTGCATTAATTTTTTTTTATATGAAAAATTTCAATTAATATTTCTATAAAAAAAATTTCAATTAATTTTTTTCATGTGAAAAATTTGAATTATTTGATTTTTTTGTTTTTGTTGTCGCTTGGTTTTTTTTTCTTTTTTGTTTTTTTTTTTTAATTTTTAGCAAATAAATTTTTATTTCTTGTTGTATGTCGTTCTTCTTCTTCTGGTTTTTCTTCATGTTCTTTCTTTCTTTACTGTTGTATTTTCTTTTATTATTATTATTATTTGTATATTTCTTTTTTATGGTAATTATTATTTTTATTGCTATCACTTTTAATTTTATTTAGTTTAAAAAAAAAAAAAACAAAAAAAATCTTATTCATGCCCAAGCTTAGTTGCTTTTTCAATTTTTATATATAGGAAAAAAAAAATAAAAAAAAATATGAGATGAGGAGCAATGCCAAGAAAAAAAAAAAAAAAAAATTTGCTCCTTTTTATATGTATATTAAATATTGAATATTTTTGTGGTGTTTTTGTTTTTAATAATAATACATTTTTTTATTATTAAATATTTCCTCTTTTTTATAATAAAAGCATTTAAATTATGTGTCAGACAGACAGATAGAAAGAGGAGAGCGGACTGGGGAGAATGGAAGGGATAAGGACAATGATGCTTAAGTTTATGGAAAATATTGAACATTTTATTGATTTTGAATTATGTTTATAAACTCTCCCCTCTCTCTTTCTTCCTCTGCATTTTTCACACATCTAATCACACACAGTTTGCATTTCTCTTTATACCCTGCTTCATGGTTTTTCTTTTTTTTTTTTGTCCTTCGCTTAATTTATTAATTAATTCTGAGTTTCCATTAAAAATAAGCACAAAAAAAATTGTATATATATATATATTTTCTTTAAAGTAAGAACAAAAAAAAAAAAAAAAAAGTTTTATAGTAAGAAAAAAAAATCTGGTTATATAAATAAGAAAAAAAAATAAAAAAAAATTGTATATATTTATTGATGTATATTTATTCGTATATGTATGTGTAGTAATTCATTCTTCTTCATGTCTTGTTTTTTTTTTTTTTTTTTTTGTTATCTAATATATATGAATAAAATATTTTCCAACTTGAGCATGTTTTGTTTTCATTTTCTTTTCTTATATAAAATCAAAAAAAAAAAAAAAAAAAAATATTTTTTCATTTCATTTTCTCTCTTCTTTTTTGTTTTGTTTTCCATACTAAATAAATTTAAAAAAAAATTTGTATTTTTTTTTTCTTTACTTTTTGTATTTTCTTTATAATTTTTTGTTTTTTCTTTTTTTCCACTTAAATTGTAAAATTAAAAATAAAATAAAATTAAGAGAAAAAAAAAAAGATGAAAAAAAAAATTGTGTTTCCTTATATAATTTTATAGTATATTAATAAAATTATTTATATGTATATATGTTTAGTGATAGTTAACACATTTATTAATAATAATAATAAAAATAAAGTTTAAAAAAAAAAATGTATTCTTCTCTTTGTATTCCTTCTTTTGTCTTTTTTTTTTTTTTTTTTAATTAAGTTTATGGTCTGTCATTTTTGTAAAATTATTTTAAAGTTTTTAATTTAGTCAATCTTTTTTGTTGTTGGTTTTCATTTGTTTTTTGAAAGAAATTTTCTCAAAATTAAAAAAAAAAAATCAAGAATTAAAATTAAAAAAAAAATAATAATAAATAAAAAAACAAACAAAACTTAAAAATAGTATCATCATGATAATGAGGAAATTAAAAATAAAATAATAAAAAAAGCACATTACACACATTTAATATTAATTCATTAAGTTTTGTTTAAAAATAATAAAAAAAAAAAAAACATTCCACTTTTTATTTCTTTTCCTTTGCTCGTTTCTCTTTTCATTTATTTTTTTTTTCTTTTTGGTATTAAAAAAAATATGTGAAATTATATTTCTTTTTCTTATGGAATTAATTAAAATGAAATTTTCTGTTCTTTTTCCAAACATAAAAAATAAAAAACAATAATAAAAGAATGATGAATCAATTTTCTTCTTTTGTTTAAAGGAGAAACATTAAAAACATTAATAACACTAATTTTTTTGTTTTTTGGCATAGAGAAACAAAAGAAATATAAAACACAAAAAGCAAAAGAAAATCAAAGAAAATGTCATGCCAAGAAAATTTCTTTTTTTTTTTTAAACAAAAATTAAATGAAATGTATAAGAAAATAAAAAAAAATATATACTTAAATAAATTTATGTAACTGTATAGTTGAACTGTCTTTAGTTGTTGTTTTCCTTTCTTTCTTTTTTTCATTCTTTAGTTGAGTTTGTTTTTGGAAAATCAGAAATCATCTTTTCTTTTCATTTTAATTATACATATGTGTGTTGTTTATGTATTGTGTGATATATATAAATATATCAATATGTGTACGGTTAATCATCTAATTATGAAGTGTAGTGGTGTGTCTGTGCAGAGAGTGAGATAGAGTAAATTGTTTGTTTGTTTTTATTGCATCTTTTTTAAACATCTCCTCACTTTCATCTTCATCATCATCATCATAACTGAAAACTTCTCTCTTTACACATACATATGTATATATTATTTCCTTTATCAACTTCTCTCCTTCATCATCTTATTTTCAACTTTCTTCAATTCTCAACTTCTCTACTCTTTTATTTATTTATTTATTATTTTTTTTTTTTATCTTATTATGATGGACGCCACATCATGTAATCATGATGTTGTTGTTGTTGTTTGTTAAAATTATTATAATAATTTTGATGATTATTATAATTGATGTTGTTGCTGCTGCTGCTGCTTGTGGTACTGCTACTACTGCTGTTACTTCCTTGGATGCCGCTACTGTTGCTGCTGATGTTATTCACGCTGTTGGTATTGCTGATGCTAGTATTGTTGGTGTTAGTGTTGCTACTTATGCTGTTGATACTATTGTTGCTTGTGCTAATGTTACTGTTGCTATTGCAGTTAATTGTGTTGTTTGTCCAATGATTATTATAATTATAGTTATACCAATATTGTTGTTGCTGTTGTTGCTGAAGAAAACTGTTGCTGCTGATGTTACTATTGATACTATTGTTGCTGCTGATGTTACTAATGCTGTTGATACTATTATTGCTGCTGCTCATGTTGCTGCTGCTGCTATTCATGTTGATTGGATTATTGTATCCAATAAAACTATTGAGGTTGTTATTCATCATGTTCATGTTGTGTAAGAGATTTATAATGTTGCTGGTGTTGTTGATGTTGCTGCTGCTGGTTGTGTTGCTGTTGTTGGTTGTAGGGATGCCCGGACTATTGCTGTTGGCTGTATTGTGATTGATGATATTATTAATGAAATTGGTATATAGATGATTATAATTGATGGTGTTGTTGCTGTTATTATTATTATTTGATAAACTATATGCTGCTTGCGCTGTTTGCAGCTGAGCGGCGGCGAGTTACAAATACGGATAATGTAAGGACTTCTTACGGTACAAACCATCAAGTAAATCAGCAAAATTTTCGCCTATAATCCAAATCGTCATAGTCATCATCATCATCATAGTGAATAAAGGGCATTCGAAAAGTGTTTCCAAAGGCAGGCAGACATCATCATCATCATAGGGAAAGGCAGACATCATCATCATCATAGGCAAAGGCAGACATCACCATCATGAATGGCATCATCACCATGAATGGCATCAGCATCATGGAAGGCATCATCATTGTCATCATCATCATTACAATGAGATTAAAAATGGTTGGTGGTGGATATATATATATATATATATATATGTATTTTAATGAAATAACATAAAAAAGAAAAGAAAAAAGAGAAAAAACAAAAACAAACGAAAAAATTTATTAGTAAAATTGTGTGATAAAATAATATTATTTGTATATATAGAATATATAGAGTGATACATAAATAGAAGAGAAGAAATGTGTTAAAAATTATTTAATTAAGGAGAGAGAGCACACGACGTTTCAAAATAATAATAAAAAAAAAGTTTAAAAAAAATATTAATTAATTATGGATGAGTTATTTTGTTTTCTTTCCTAACTAATCATTTATTTATTTATATACATATATATATAAATATACTAGCTGTGCCCACGACTTCGTGCGCGTGGTATTCGAAATATGTTTGTAATGGCGTGTACTTTGTTAACTTTTGTCTTAATTAATGTTGGCGCGCAGCAAAATAGGAAAACATTCGAAAATCAGCCAAAAATTCGGCAACAGAATTAAAAATATAAATATCTTTTGATTCAGTAGGTCGATTTCGATAAAATAAACGCTTAATGTTACACGGTCAAAGCCACATTCAAATAGTTAAAGCCGTTTCTAAGATTAGCGTGCACAGAAAGAAAAAGGCTTATGATTTTATATATACATAGATAGGTATATAGATATGTTTGTTTGTTGTGTCTATGTGTCCTGTATTAGAGCCCTGCACAAGCGCGCACAAAGTAGTATTGAAAACGGGAGATCATGCATGGGACAGCAGTATCAAAAACCCTGTGTACACTATGAAAAAGAGTCATGGTGTTTTTGAATACTATCATTACGAGCCATGTGAGTTCTTGAAACAAGTCTTTCCAACTCAATTTGTCTATGCTGTCATTCGACTCGTGTCTTCTGTTCTGACACGGTAGAACACACTGTATCTTTGTTAACGAATCGAACTAGTAAGATCATTGATTCACAATCACAGTGGACCAAACAGTGTTTGTTCTTGAAACGAGTCTTTCTAACTCATTTTGTCTATGCTGTCATTCGACTCGTGTCTTCTGTTCTG
Organism: Amiota communis; assembly: GCA_037043315.1. NCBI lineage: Eukaryota > Metazoa > Arthropoda > Insecta > Diptera > Drosophilidae > Amiota > Amiota communis. The sequence goes on along the minus strand of JBAMAV010001011.1, from coordinate 62,854 downwards.
ATACCGTATAACACAATGTGTCTTTGTTAACGAATCGAACTAGTAGATCATTGATTCACAGTCCCAGTGGACCAAGCAGCGAATGTTGAATGAATGTTCGCCAAAACTATCGCAAATGCGCTGAATAACGAATGTTTTACGGTTACAAACGTGAGTATTGCTTGAACATTCGCTTCAAAAGCTCGCAAACAATAGTTTTGCGGGCATAAATATAATTAATAAGAAATAATAGGCAAGAGAGACGACAAACAGTTTCTCTTGCACAAGACACAATAAAAAAAAACAAGCGTTGCTAAAACAATTCGATTCGTAAACAGTTCACAAAAAACTCGCTAATGATTATCGTTAACGATACTTTTGCTGCTACAAGCTGAGATTCAACATATGATTCATTATCGTATCGTTTTTGGATCCGGTGACGATAGTTTTATCCGCAAAAGTCTCGTCAAACTCTCGTTAACGATATCGTTTAAGAAGATTTGGTCTACTAGGATACCACACGAATTGAATCTATCGATAGTTTTGCGTCGTGTAGCAACAGCACATGATTCGTTTCAACGTGAGAGGGTAATTATTTGTTTATGGTTGACTGTTATTTAATTTTATTTTATGTATATTTTTGTTATATCTTTTATTTTATGCTTTTCATTTTTAATTATTTTTTAAGTAATTTTTTTATATCTTTTTATTTCAACTTCTCTTCTGAAGGATTTTTTACAACAAAACGTTTTGATTTGACTCAAACATTTGCACAAACGTGAAATCAGCGCCATCCTCACATCAAATCACTTCAGCTCTCTCTTTTCTATTTATTTCTTTTTTTATTAGACATGAGCAACATTGCCAACAAAAGTTGCAATTCATGAATGCATACGCAATATTAGTATAGACGACGAAGATTGAATGTTGCCTAGGCTGTGTGAGAGAAGATACGAGTGACTCATTCACTGAGAAATGGATTGAATGAGTGTTGTGCCTGCATATTCAAAACACAGGAAATAAAACAGGGAATGTGGAAAAAACGATTGGATCATTCACTTCCTAGTTGTGTGAAGAGTAGTACAAGTTTCTGAATAAGGGAAGACAGGCAGTGTGGGGAAACTGTGCCGTCAGACAACACAATTCTCAATCAGCTACGCCGACTTCTTTTTTTTGTCTTCTTTCGTATTTTATTAGTCGAATGTATGCTTGTGGATAAGGGAAGCTAAACCGTTGCACCGGTTTTGTCGACGTTTCTCATTGTCTTCTTTCGTTGTTATTTCATATCGTTTAGCGTTTGTGGAATGAGGGTGGGCGACGTGATCACATTCAATATACAGTTGTAAAATGCACAAAAAATTCCATGTACCATATTCACTCATACCAACATTCAGCTTCATTCACAATCTGTGTAGATAAGAACCCCTGAATGTGAATGACATTCATACATCAGAAATGAAACACAACACACATTCACATCCACTAAAAATGAATGAATGAATACACAAACACATTTTGCAGTGAATGATTCTAAAGCCGTTTTGAAAGCATTCACGCTCAAGTCTAGTATGTATATGTTGAAATTACATGGTCACCTTATACAACGTATATGCTCCTTTGTTATCTCACTCTTCTAGTGCCTTCAGTTTAGCAACACTTATGTTTTCTGTTCTTTATATTCTTTTGATTCGTAACATCATATTGACTGCCCGTGTGTGCACAACTTAGGTTATCATGTTTTTCATTTGTACAATAAATATTCTTTAATCAGTAAATATATATATATACATATATATGTGTGGGAAAGTATATCCTGTTGTTATTGTAGTTGTAACATTCAGTAGTAGTTAAATTCTCAGTTGGTTAGTTGTTTTTTGTTAGTAGTCAGTCAAGTCAAAGAGACTCCAAACAAAAGGCTATTTCTCGTTTAGTATTTTTTTTTTTTAAATATGCTTGTCTTGTCCCTTCATGTATTTTTTATTTTATTTTATTTTAATTATTTTTTTTTTTTTTTTTTTTGTATTGGTCGTTTCTTTCCAATCATTTTCCTTTTTTAATAAATTAATTATTAAAATTGTTCATTTTTGTGTACAGAAAAATATGAAGCGCTTTCAAGTAAATTTGCATTTAAGAGCATTAGCATTAAACAATAGAAAGATGACGAACACAAAACGAGAGCAAAAGAGAGCAAACTATTAATAAGCAACAGAGAGAGCGCAGGCGGTTGCAATGTGCGGTATTACATTGATATGTCCAGCAACGTAGCTGATCTTCGGTTCTTCTTTGTCGGCAACGCTTTGATTTTGTTCTTCGTATAATGAACGAAGCCACTGAACGACCCACGCACTTCCCTTACCAACAAACGAAAATTTCAAAAGAGAGCTCTGTCTGCACTAGAGGGGAATTCATTCATTATAAAATGAGTTAGTTGTTCCAATCAAATTCATTTGAATTGATTTTGAGTTTCACTTATAATTTACTTCTGTGGTATGAATAACATTGCATTCACATGTTGATTTGCTCTCTGATAATGAATATGAGAGAAATTCAAATTCATTATAATGAATGTGATTTGATTATATTCACAAAACTATTCATTATTTGTTGTTATTCCATTTATATTTATTTTATTTGTGCAATACATATTGAATGTGGTTATTATTACAAATTTAATCAAAGCACGCCCATAGTTTGCACGCACATAAGTGTAATCCGCACAATTCAGCCAAGCAGTAGTGAAAGCAGCAAAAAGAGAGCAAACGTAAGAGGCAAGTCAGGAGACTAGGCAAAAGAAAGCAAGCAAGCAATATAAGAGAGAACCAGAAAGAAGGCTATCATTGGCTGTACCAAAGATGTAATACTTTTCAAGCTCCTCCGGGTTGCATCCAACGTTCCTTTCTTAGCATCACCATATTCTCTCTGTTACAATTTGAGTATCAACAAAGAACACATTTTGAGTATCAACAAAAAACACAGTTTGAGTTGCATTGTATTTTTATTGTACTTATACTCTTTATAAGTTTGTCATTTAATGTGAGTTTGTATGGGAGGTACCCCTCCTGATAACCCTAGGATCATTTCAATTCAGTAAGTTAAAAAACAAAAATTAATTTAAGAGGGGGTTTGTATGGGAGGTACCCTCCCTAGTGGTCCGATTCGACTGATTTCGACAAATGTTCAGTGTTTGGTAAAAAGAAACCTATGTTTTCAGCTCTCTAGCTCAAAAACTGTGGGATTAGTTTTGCGAACAAACGGACATGGCTAAATCAATTCGTCTCATCGAGCTGATCACAAATATATATACTTTATGTGGTCTGTGATGTCTCCTTCTGTGTATTACAAACTTCATGGCAAACTTATAATACTATTCACTCCCGTGAAGAGTATACAAAATTGAGACATTGATCAACTGTTCAATCAATCTTCTGTTGATGTTAATAGCATAAAAAGAGTGAGCATTGAGAATGAATATGATTAGCTCTCCAATCATCATCATATATCCATCCATTCATTCATTACTGTTAATAGCAGAGTACAAATATATTCATACGCGAACGCTCATGAGCGCTCATTTATGAAAAAATTCATAAACGAATATTTCTCGTTTTTGCTCGCGTTCATATATGAACGCAATCATAATTGCGTTCTTGCTCTTGCTCACGAGCAAAAGCAAGCATTCATTTTGCACTTTCTTCATACGCGAGTGATGAAGAAACGAAAAAAAATACTCACAGCTCATTGCTGATAACGATTCATTTATGTGCGTTCACGTGCTCTCATGCGCTCTGCTCATGTACATTTCAGAGTGTTCACACCAGCCGTCGGACACTTTGAACAATTGAAACTGCACGCACGACGCACCTTCACTCACTTCAACTCACACATAGACAAATGCTTGATCGTGCATGCAGCACCGTGTCTTGGGCGCTTTAAAATTTCAATAAGCATTGAATGTGTGTGACAACACAGGGCCACAAAAAAAAATTGAAAGAAAAAAAATAGCCACAAAGTATTGTTAAGTGCAGCAAAGAGAGCAGAGTATACAGAGCAGAATTCTTATTATCGTTATTTTTTAAATATATTTTGGCACAAAAAAAAAAAATATTTTATAATTGGAAATGCAAGAGCAAAAGTCCCTCACTTTATTAGGGTAAACAAAAATATCAATCAAGCAAAGCAATCCATGACAAAAGGAAGCGTCAACGAAAATCCAGAGAGAGTGTGTGGTAAGAGAGAGAGAGAGACACAGTGTAGATATACCACAAAGAGAGATAATAACTCTTTTTTCAATTATTTTAATTAATACTTTCGTTATGAAACACACCAATTTATCAATTATTTTAGTAATCAATTAATTAATTATAATTATTTAAGAGATGCAGCAAAACAAACAATGAGAGAAGAGAGAATTTTGTTTATATCTTTCAATAATTTGTGTTCAATTTTAATCTTGTTAATTTAATTAAAAATATTGTTTCGTCTCGTTCTGTTCTCAAATTAATTTTGATCATTTTTGCAAGCAAAAACTTAAAATTTTGACCCATTTTTGTTCTACAAATTTTTACTCTTTCTTTTCGGTTCCATATTTTATTAATCAATTTTTTTTATTCTTTTCAAATGAATTTTGAGATATAATTCGATTAAATTAATTAATTGGATTTTTAAGCATTTTTTTTTTTTTTTTTTTTTTGAGAGAGAGAGAGTTTAAAGAGAGAAAAAAAATTTGATAGAAACAAAAATTAAGGAGTGAATGAGGGAAGAGGCGGGCGAGGCAAGGTTATTTTTCTTTTTTGAATTTATTGTGATAGCTTTGATTCGGATAATAAGATTGCGATTGATTGTTTGATTAGTTTGGATGATTGATTGATTGATTATGATTGCATGACAGATTATAAATGATTGATTTTGCTTATGTTTGCTTGACTTATTGTTTTGATTTTTTTTTATTGACTGAAGGATTTAACTTGACTTGGGGAAGTTGAGAATGAAAAGCGAAACAGAGTTAGATAGTCAACTAAGTTGAGGTTGATTAATTGAATATGACTGGTTGAATGATCCTTGATTAAATGACTGGTTAAAAGATCTTTGATTGAATGACTGAATGATTGATCATTGATTTAATGACCCAATTTTATGACTGATAAATTGATTGATTGATCTTTGATTTATGACAAATGTTTGACTGGTTAAATGACACGACTGTTTCATGACTGATATATTTATTGATTGACTTATCGATTGATTGAAGGATTTGTCTGATCTCTAATTGTAAATGAAACGAGAAATAGATTTGTTTCGTATAGTAAACTAAGTATTGTTTGTTATGTTGTTGCCGTTGTTGGTCTTGGGTCTCTTGTATTTTTTATTTTCTTTTTTTTTTAGTATCAGTCCACATATTAATGTCTCCTGTTTATATGTATATATGTATATATCTATCCGATTCTGATTTTCTAATATTTTATGTATGTTTTTCTATATAAAGATGTGTGTGCGTGTGTTGTGTACCTTCTTTTTTAATGTTATGTGCTCTCAAAAAAGAAAAAAAAAATAGGAAAATATATATAAAAAAAATATTTTTCCTTATTTTTTAATATTATTAGAAGAAGAAGGAATAGTATTTAATTAATTAAGAAAGAATAATTACTATCAAGACCAAAAATAGCATCGCAAATAGCATCGAATAATGAGCGTAATTTTTCCATAGTTCCGTCTATAAAAAAAAAAAAACAAAAAAAAAAAAAAAATAAATATATAGAAAAAAAATTATCAACATTTTTGTTGAAAATATTTTTCTTTAAACATTTTCGACTTCTTTATTTTTTCATGATGTCATGAAAAACGAGGATAAATGCAATGTTGTGGATAATCAAATTGGTGAGGAGCATTTTAATTAACTAAATTTATCAAATAAGAAAAAGAAACTCCACTCAAATTGAAAAATCAACACAAAAACAACTAAATGAAAGATTTGGAAAAATTTAAAAAGAAAAAATTTCCAGAAAATTCAATAATAGAAAATAAAAAGTGATTTAGAACCAAGCTCAAGGACTACCTTGAAGAGATCTTTTCTATACAGACGACAGGATAGGCCCCCACAGGCCATAAAAGCTATTAAAGCAGTATTTTGAGCCTCCGCTATGATTTTCATCGGTTAGTGATCTTGATATGGCCCACCAGACGGTCGTTATATCGGTTAGTGTGGCTAAGGCGATCTGGTCAGGGTCAGGTTCATGCCTCTGTGCAGGGTTGAGTTCCTGACATTTACATGGTAAGATATTTCAGCTATTTACATCCAATCTGTGTGGCTCAGTATTTGGTTAAATTTTTAGAAACTTCAACTTTAAGTCCTCCATAGGAAACCACATTTTTCTACTAAATATATACAGTAAAATCTACCATGGGCGGACGCCTAAGCTTCACCGAAAGGTATTTTGTTTTAAAAACATAACTTGGGACGAAGACATTTGTCTGGCTACGAGATATGTTCTTTCGGGGGGGATATGTCCGCAAATATAGAATATGGGAAGTTGGAGCATCGTTTATTATCCAATGTTTGAATGATTTGTTTAATCATTTTGTGAACTGATGATTATAGAAAGAGGTTGAGAAGTCATTGCTTTTTAAATGAAGACCAACTCTCTAATAATCTATACAGTAATTGCGATGAATTCCAAATCCCTGATTGCTTATCATAAAAGGGTAAAGAAAAAAACCGACGCACAGACTGATAACAGATATCATTCCATGGTAGATGGAAAGATTGATTCATCTTCCTAAAGTTAAAAAGTAAATGTAAAAATATCCAAATTCCAAAATATACATATAAAACAAAACATTGAACTAAATAGATAAACATAGAATTATGAAAACTAACAAACAATAAAAAAGAGAGAAAAACAACAATGAAATATGATTACTTGAAAACGCTTCAAAATTCCAGATAAACAAAATTATTATAAAATCAAAAATAAATTGATAAAAATTAATTATAAATTAAAAAAAAAAAAAAAAAAATAATAATAATTAAATAAACTAAGAAAATTTGTAAGGAAATAATTTCTTTAAGAAAAATAAAATTTATACAATTTGCGCACATCTTTTATGTCGGCATGTAAACATTGAACAACTCTAACATTTGTCAACCGATTGACTTGCGTGAGTACATGTCTTTGAAACGTCAATTCAGTACAATTTTAACCATAAATCTTGTCACAACAAAACACCGTCCACGTTGCTTGGAATACGGCCAAACAGTCGCTGAAATGGTTAACAGTGAAGCTGACTTTAAAAAGAAAATTTTGAGGACCGACACACTCTCTGGCGGTGTTAACAAGCAAAATTCTCGCATTTACGGAACGAAAAATCCACAAGAGATCCATGAAACACCATTGCATGACCAAAGAGTGACTGATTGGCACGGCGTTTGTGCCAAAACCTTCATTGAACCATATTTTTTCTTCACAGAAAATAAAACAGTCGTTGGAAATCGATATCGGTGGATATTGACTCATTTTGTCTGCCCGCAAATGCGTGAAAAAGATCTTGATGGTTACTGGTCTCAACAAGACGGTTTCGTCAGATGTCAAGAAGAGACGACAATGACTGGCCACCCAGATTTCCAGGTTTGAGCCCTCCGGACTTCTTTTTGTCGAGTCATTTGATAAGCAAAGTGCACAGCTCAAGGCAATCATTCGTGCCGAAACCAACGCTATGCTGCCCGATATGCTCAAAAAGAAGTAAAGGAAAACGCAGCGAATAGGGCGCATTTTGCTGTTGTCAATAGAGGTGGCCACTTATTTGATGTTGTATTCAATAATTAGTCCACATAAATTGCAGAGGACCAAATTGAATAAAAATATAATGTTTACATACCGACATAACCCTGTATAATATTATAAATTTATAAAACTAATAATAATTAAAATATAATCATTTTGATTTAAATTATTTTTGGATGTATGAGAGAAGATATGATGAGATATTTAAAGGTGAAGAGTGGGGGAGTGGGAGAAAGTGGAGTCTGAAAAATTAATTTTTTTATATGTAGGTATAAAGATATGCATGTTGTTCTGGGTTTTTTTTTTTTTGTGTATATGAAGAAGAATATGAGAATTTTGATTTCATATTTATTATTGTATATTAAAAAAAAAAAAAAAAAAAAAATTATTTTTTTATTTCATTAAAAATTTTTTTGTTTTTAAAAGAAAAAATATTTTCTCTGTAACATTTGAAAAAAAATTTATATTTAAAAAAAAAAAAACCCCCCGAAATAATAATTAAAAATTAAGGAAATGAAATTAAGGAAACAAAAGAGCTAAGAAGCTAACTTTGGCCTCTCCATTCTCCCTCCCTCTTCCCTCTTCACTGAGTCGTCATATATACATAGAAGTTGTTTTCTTGACATCTAACTTTTTTTGTTTTTTTTTTTTTTTTAATGGAATCCATATGAGTTTTGAATTGATTTATATGGTAGCAATTATGTGAACCAAATGAATGAATAAGTGTATGTGAATTAGTTGATAGGAGATAAAAGAAAACCCCATGAACCAATCATCATAATAAACCCGAAGGTTTTCGATTAAAATAACCAACCGAAGGTTTTCGATTAAAATAACCAACCGAAGGTTATGGGATTAATAGTTGAGCGAGCTAGCTGTATAATGCTATGCTATTATAAACTTAAACCTTAGCTTAATAAGCTGAAAAACTAAGAGTAGTAGTAGTAGTAGAAAATACTTTTATATAATCAGTTGATTGAATAAATTATAAAAAAAAAAAATACCTTAAAACAGACAGAAAAGATCAACATCATCAGGAACATCCATATAGAACCTCCTCCCGACATCTGTAAATCAGTAAAAAATCGTAAAAGATTTAGTAAATCTAGTAAACAACAGACAGACAACAAATCATCAATTTCATCATCATCACATCAGTTGCTACTATATATAATCATCGAGTTAGGGGAATTTAACCCACAGTACATGATTATTGAGATATGGGCCTCAAAAACCTCAAAAATCACCTATGTACATATATGTATATGGGATCCCAACAAACTTTTTAGCCTATTAAAAATCTTCTTTAAATTTTATAAAATTAAAAATTCGAAAAAGAATTAGACTAATTAAGAAAAATTTAAAGAAGCGGACAAGATCAGATTGGATCAACAAAATCAACCTACACTTTTATTGATTTGTTATTTATTATTATATAAGCATGAGGCTACCGATATATGAATATATGGGACTGTCCCAATCTCTTTACCCGAAGAAAACATCAGAAATAAAAATAATAAATCAAAACCTGATTTAGTAACTGGGAATACAGACAAGATCAGATCGGATCGGATTGGATCATTAAGATCACCACCTACACTTTCATTGATACGGGGTCTGTTCAAAAATTATCGCGAATATTGAATTGACGCGGGATACGATGTATATTCGATTTTCGATTTTTTTGTTTTGTCGCGTTGTTAGTACTCATGTATGCTGAAAAGGTCGGCCATTTTGAAAATTCGTATATGGTGAAGCTACATTGGACCAAAGCCACGTTTATCGGTAGTACAAGATGTTCTCAGAGTGCCTAGCACATCAACAACAAACGAAAACATTGGTGAAGTGAAGAAAATAGTTTTGGCCTATCGACGAATCACCGTTAGATAAGTTGCCATTCGGTTTTAATCAACCGGGTCGGCGCGATATTCGTGCCAAAATTGCTCAATTTCAACCAAAAACATTAAAATTGCTCAGGAGCTGTTGGACTCGGTCCGCGACGGCCCAAATTTCCTCCAGATGTTCATAACTAGGGATGGGTATCGACTATTATTTTTTATCAATGAACTGGTTCTTAAAAAATCGATTATTCGATTAGCGATTGGAAGATGAAAATAACGAACTTCTGTTTATTGGCGAGCATAAAGAAGTCTCTCTCACCGTCAACTTCAGCGGGGAGCAAAAATAAGGGCAAAAGAAATCAAAGAAGTTTCTGTTTGGTTGCCTTTGGGTCCAAACACCAAATAAGCGTAAAAATCGATCATCCGATTAATCGAACCCAGATGACATTGATTAAAAATCAAAAATTAACTACACATTTAAAATGGCCGCCCTTGTTAGCATTAGTGAGGGACATGATTACCAACATAACGCCACATAAAAAAAAAAAAATCCAAAATCAAATATACGTAGCCCGTGTAAAATCAAAATTCACGATACTTTTTAAACAGACATCGCATATTTATTTTAGTATATGTATATATGGAACACCCCTCCCTATCTTGATGACCTAATACAAAATTTTCCTTTATTTTAATAATGAATTTGAATAAATGGAAAAGATTAGACCACGAAAACTAATTGTAAACAATTGGGGGAAAGAGAAAAGATCAGATTATGAAGTTCACCCACCACCTGCACTTTCATTGTTTTTAATACATTTGTATATGATATGTATGTATGTACATATATGGGACTCCCATTCCAATTACTTTAACGTAATAAAAATCTTCTTTTAATTTAGAAAAGAGGAAGTCAGAATCAGGTTCAGATCAAGATCACCTCCTACCATATAATTTCTTTAATTAGTATTTTGGTTGGGGGGTGGTATACTTATGCATATAGAGATCCCTTCAAATATTTATAACTAATCTTTCAATTTTTCCTTTCAAATTGATTAAATCAGAAAAGTTGGGGAAAAAGAATGGGAATAAGTAGGGGAAAATCTCAATTAAATCTAAATATACTACAATAAAAAATAAATATTAAATAAAATAATATAAAATAATAATTAATAAAAATAAAATACGCTACTAGTAGGACTGACTCTTTTACCTATGTTAATACACTACACAACATATATATAAAATAATAAAATAGAAATCAAAAATATTTTAATTAAATTAAATAAATGGAAATAATGGAAAAATCAATAGAATTTTTATATGTCTGTCTATATATTTTTTTATGCATTATATATATTTTTTTATATGTATTTTTTTTTAACGATGTTCACACAATTGTAATTTTTTGAATGTTTGTTTGCTTGTTTTATGTTTAAAATAAAAAAAAAAATATTTAAAAAAAAAAAAAAATTGTATATATTTTTTTTTAGTTTTGCTCACCTTTTGCAGGCGGGAGATGAAGGGATTGATGTACTTTATTTTCTCTTAAGTTTTGATTATTTAAAGACACTTAAAAAAAAAAAACAAAAAAAATGTTTCTTTTTTGGTTAAGATAGAGAGAGTGAGTGCAGGTGGGGGTGCAGGTGCAGTGCATACTTACCATGCACCTCACAATCATTATCATCATCTTCATTAGAACGCACGCACTTTCTCTTTGTGTCTCTCTTTGAATGTTTGAGCCTCTCTTTGATTTGATCGATTGATCAATTGTTTTTAGCCGCCTGATTAAAAAAAAAAAAAAAAAAAAAAAAAAATGATGCCCCCTCCTTCAACACACATCATTATTACACATCTCAATATCACATCATCATTGTCTTGTCCACCATTATCTTCATCATGATTATTGTCACACAATCAATCAATCAAATGGCTTGAGAAAAAGGAAGAATGTAAAATACCATTTCCTTTGTCTTTTCTCAATCTCATCACTGTATTTATTTTGTTTTGTGTGGTTGCAACAAAGTACAGTCACCGCCGTTTCATTAAAAAAAAAGAAAAAAAATAAACAAAAACAAAAAAAACTTCCCGGCGTTTCAAATTTCTTCATTTTCATCTTTCTTTTTTCATGAATTCCTTTGCATTTCACGTTGTATCTTACTGTTACTGTTTTCTTTCGTTTTTACATTCTGTTGCAGTTATTAGGGGATTTGTGAATGGACTTCATCATTTCCATCATCAGTCAACATGATCATCATCATCATCAGCATTTGTCATTCAATAAATTTCAACACTTTATCATCATCTTCATTTATCTGACATGATACTTTGCTGTTGCTGTTGTTGTGATGATTGTAGAGAGGAGAAAAAAAAACAACAAAAATGAAAAAAAATCTTCCCGCTGCATCATGTCATTTCTCTTTAAATTTTCTTTTTTTTTTCGCTCTCGCATTTGTATCTAGAGAATTTCTTGAGCAAACAAACACACACACACACGCACGCCAAAAAAAAAAAACAAAAAAAATAAAAAAAAATATATTTTCAATTTAAAAAATACCAGAAAAAGCTCCCTTTTTCTTTTGTTTTTCTCTGTTTTTTTTTTTTATTTTTCTCAACATTTGTAATATATTTTTTTCTTATTTTTTTCTTCGTTTTGCTGTTTTTTTCTAGTTAAAGGTTTTAATATTTATTTATTTTTAAGATATATAAATTGTTTGTTTGTTGTTGTTATTTATTATATATATTTATATATAAGGTGTATTTATGATTTTCATATGAATATTTTTTGTTTAAGAATTTTGTTGCATTTTCTTTTTCCTACCAAAAATTTATTTGATATTCTTTCAAATTTAGTTTATTTTATTTTCTTGATTTCTTAAAAAAAAAAAACTTTCTTTTGTGTTGTAATATTTCTCGCTTTGTTACAAAAAAAAAAATAAAAAAAAATTGTTTTGCTTTCATAAAAAAAAAAAAAAATCTTAATGGTTCTCAAAAAAAAATATAGATCTTTTTTTGTTTGTAGTTTTTCTTTTTCTACAAATTAAATTAATTAAGTTAAACGGTTAATATTTTTCATCCAGTTTCTCGCTTGTTTCTTTTGTTGTTGTATTAATTATATGTATATATATTAATATACTTTTTTTTTTTTTTTTTTTTTTTTGGTAAGAATAATTCCATTTATTATATAAGTTTAATGAAAATTTTTCGCATTTTTTATTTGCTTTTTTTTTAATTTTTTTTTTTTTTTAATTTCGATAGAAACAAGAAAAAAAAGAAATTATTATTATGTAATTAATTAAAATATATTCAGCCCATCTATGAATCAGGTAGTCGGTCGTCAAGTTAAGAAATTCGGATAGCCTCATATAGATCACCCCCAAAAACATATGTATATTTTGAAACTTCTAAAGGGAGGAGGAATCAAATCATCATATTTCTAATAAAAAGAATCATATCAATAATTGTTTTTGTCACAGTCTGTAAGTTGGTCATCAAGATTATGGGATATTCTAGGCCATACCCTACTACAAAAATGTCTAAGCCTGAAGTATTTGGTGAAAAAGTGAGTAAGAAAAGTGGTAATTATATTTCCAGGGAAACTTATACATCAAGTTTACCAATAATATAATAATAGTTTGTCATAGGAAGAGTCCAGATTACTGGATAGTAGGTATAACAAACTCCAAACCCCCGTTATAGTTTAGTCATAGGAAGGGTCTAGATTACTGGATAGTAAGTTTAACAAACTCCAAAGCCCCGTAATAGTTTGCCATAGAAAGAATCCAGTTTACTGGATAGTAAGCAAAAAATTGTCATATTTCTACACGAAAATCCAGCAAATGTATCATATTATTATTAATATGCATATAATTCCCACCAGTGTTAGTGCTGACGACTACCGGATATCAAACCTTACCCATTAATAATTTCTGAACTCTTAATTTCTTGAAAGATTTTCTTAATAACATTAGAGAGGCCACTGGGCACTATATATCTGTGGGGGTCATATGAGGCATCTCCCTTTTTTTTTTTTTTGCTGGAATATTTTAAGTAATTTATATTATGAACTTCTGTTTATTTTTCCTTTTTCTTCTTGTTTATCTATTTCAATTTAATTTTTATTTTATGTTTTCAATTTCTGATCATTTTCTCTTATTTTCTTTCGTAATATTTGTAATTATAATAATTAATATTAATTAACTTCTCTTCAAACTCTTTTTACTATCTTTTGTTTTACACATCATCATCATGTCGCGCCATGCTCCCTCTCTCTTTCTCTTAGCATACAACAAATCGAAGGGATGTTTGTATTATTTGATAGTAAAAAATAAAAAAATTAAGATATTTCTGTTTATATTATGTAGAAAGAGAGGACAAGGACCCACCCACCTCCTATTACAATAATATTTGAAGAATAAGTATTTTTTATGGATTTAGTACTTAAATATAGAAGAAGTTAACTGAATATACGAGAGGAGCGATCACCACACGCTATATACTTTCTCAAAATTCTGATCATTCACCATCATCAGTATCAGTAACATGCAATGCATTATTAGCAATATTTATACATACATATCTTGCAATCATATATTTATTAGAATATTGTAAGTATATATAAAATTTATATAAGATGTATTATTAACATACATTATGTGTGTGTTGTGTGTTATGTGTTATGTGTATGTTGTGTTGTGTTGTGTTATATTGTATTGTGAATGTCATTGGCCACCCACTGCAGTATGTTTGGTGGCTTCACTAGCTTCAATAGTCGTAGGTATGATGCAATATGAGTACAATAAACATTCATTCAACTAGTGAAACAACTGGTGAACAAAGAGTAATGAAGGCGGCGGCAATGTTAAATTCACCAGTTGAATTCATGGCAAACGAATAAGCCACAAACTAGTTTAGAACCACCAGTTATTCATACTGCATGGTAGTGGGTTGGGCTCAGTGATATTGGTGGTTGTAGTATTATGAATTTGTTGTTGAGTTATAGTAGTACGAATTAAAATTGTTATACATACACATGTGCTTCTTTTTTGTTTTTAATCTCATTTATATATTTCTTAATTAAAAATTCTACTTATTAAATTTCCCATTATTTCAATGATATAATAATAATAATATATATATTGAATATTATGTATGATAATAATTTTTCAAGATCTAATAAAAATGTTTTACTTTATTTTATATTTAATTTTAAACAAATATATATTATTTTATATAGATATAAGTATATATATATTTTTTATATATGTCTATAATATTGAATAATTTGTTTTCAGGTTAGTTTTGTTTGTGTATGATGATATTTGTAATATTATTGAAGAAAACTGTCAAGTTGTCTTATGTGTTATCCTACATAGGTATATAGGACGAGTCCCTTTATTTATATTGTTTATAATCTATCTATCTGTATGTAACATCTATTTATATTCAAAATTCTATTGTGTTTATCTATTTTTGTGCTTAGTCTATTTATAACTTCGAATTATATTCGTTGATACAAATTTATTGTTTGTATTCTGATTCTGATCCTATAACATATATACGTTATTCTTTATTTGATCTCATTTTTGAAGGCGGTTGATGGTGGCCTTACAAGAGTACTTACTTACTTTAATAAGTATGTACCTAATATTCAATCTAAAGCGGCTGAATGCTTTGAGAAAAAATGATTTAACAGAAGGCAACTTTATGGTGTTGGCCTCGGTTCCTCATGAGAATCAATATCATTTGTTTTATCAGGTATTACTACCATTCTAAATGATTTACTTATGTATGTATTAATTTTGTTTTTGTTTCTTAAGAATCTGTTTTTGTTTCTGTTTTAGTATGATTGATAATAATTGTTAACTATTTGTAGACATTTGTCCAAAACCCAAGGACTATTATAAGGGTATTCTAATTAATTCTATTGTATTGTATTTAAGAACATTGAGACAAATGACGGTGACAACAACATGTGTAAGTAAATAGTAGACATATATTTATAGCAACAAAAACAAAAAATAGCAGGAAGAGAGTTTTGAGTTTGAGAAGCAAATCTGAGAATTGATTTTATTTGATTAAAACTAGTGTCATGCATGTAAGTGTGTGTTTGTTTTTAATGTGTATTTTGCGAGTGTGTGTTTTAGTTTTGATGTGTGATAAGAGATAATAATTTACTGATTTTATTTATAAATCGATCAATGTAATTATCAGATGTTTTTTTTTTTTTCAATTTTTTTTTTCTTACTTTTTTTTTCTTACTTTTTTTTTTTTTGACAATATGATGGAGAAAAAATAGTAAATATTTTTTTATATATGTATGTATAATATTCATTAAAAATTCTCGTTTGTTGTTGATTACTTTTGGTTTTTTTTTTTTTCTTATACATAAATATAAAGATACATAGATATATGTATATATGATAGAAAAATGTGTATGAGCAAGCAGTAGCAAGAGAGATGATGGAAAGAAATGCAAGAATCTTTTTTTAATGATTTTTTCCTTTTATCATTGCATTTTATTTTAGCATCCCTCCCCCTTTCTGTATATATAGTAAGAAAATAAATCAAAATATTAATGAATATCTGTATATAATAGTATCTATAGTACCACGAGCCCACTATAAGAAGTAATGGTATAATGTATAATGTTAACTAATAGGAGAAGTATAAAGAAACAAAATTACAAGTTCTATTTCTAGTCAAAAGTTTAATATCATACTATGTAGCATAGTGGTTCTGTTGTTCTACATACAAAAATAATAATATAGGGATATATGGATTTTATCTAAAAGCGTAAATAACTATTATTTATTCATTATTAGAAAAATTCAATTCAAATCAAATCAGTTTTACTTCAAATCAAATCATTGTTTCTTGATTTTCTTTAACAAAAAAATAAAAAAATATAAATTGATATGAAAAATAATAGATTAAAAAATCCCTTAAAATTTGGATGTAATTGTTTTGTTGTGTGTGTGTTTTTCTTTTTTCTGGTTATGTCATCACTGTCACCTGTCACTGAGTTGTGTTTGTTTTTATTATATGATTATGATTATGCTTATGATGATTATTTTTATATTTATATTTAAATTTAATTTTTTTTTTTTTTTTTTTGAATGAAATTTTCACGTGTCCTAATTATTTATTATAATTTTTTTCTTTCTTTCTATTGAAATTATAAAAAAAAAAATTGTTTTGTGCCACAAAAAAAAGTCATTGTTAAATTTCAATTTGTTTTGAGAATTCATTAAAAAAAAAATAAAAAGAAAATTTTAAAGAAAAATTTCATGCAATTAATGAATTTTGCAATTCAAAAGTAGGAGGAAAAACTTTTGGTGTCACCGTGATCATGAAAATTTCAATGAGTGTGAGTGCAGTGATTGAAAATTCGTCATTTTCATAAAAGATTTTTCAACGAAAATTCATACATTGGAAAATTAATAAGTTTGTTTCATTTCCTTTCAAAAGCTTGAATTAGAAAATTTCAGAAAATCGATTACTTCTCATATTTTCAAAGAAAAAAAGATAGAAACATTTTAAAATTTTTTTTTTTTTTTTTGGGAATTTTTTATATTAATATCATTTTCATAAGCACAGAAACACTTATTTCATTCAATTTGTATTTATATTATATCAGAAGATATTATATAAGTTAATAGAAAGAAAGTAAATTATTTATCAATTAGTTTTTCTCCTTTCACTTTTCTCTCTTAACATATATATATATGATTTCCAAACGACACGAGTTGTTTTTATTATATGTACATGTTTAAAGATTAAAATTATTTGTATATAGTCATTTGATCCACGACACACATACATGTTGATCATCATTATCATAATTATCATTAAAATGTAATTATTAATAGTACACAAAAAAAAAAAAAAAATAAAGGAAAATTTCATATATACATATGTATGTACATATAAGTATATATAAAAAGGTATCTCTGAGTGTGTGTGTTGATGGGTGTATTGTAATCTCTATATATACCTATATATTTCTGTGTGTGTGTTTAGTTAATTAATTAATATATATATATATATAATAATGTTACGCATTATAATCTGATCGCATCAAGAAAAGTGTTCGGTAACCTCCTCTCCTTAAACTTTTTTTCTCTTCTTCTTCAAAAGCAAATTTACTTTTGTTTCATAAATGATTATTTTATTTTTTAATTAAGGAATTATTATTTTTTTATTTTATATACCTATATTTTTTTTTTTTTTTTTTTTTTTATTTTTATATATTTTTTTATTTTTATATATTTTTTTATTTTTTTTTTTTTTTATTATTATTTGATTATTATTATTATTTTAATTAAACTTGATCCATTTTGTTGGTTTGCATTGTTTGTTTTATTAATTAGAATTAATATAATTATTTTTAACACGTTTTAACGGTAATTTTTTCTTGCACATATCAAGATTATTTTGAAAAAAATGTTAATTTTTTTCTTTCTTCACTTTTGTTTTTATTAATTTATTTAAAATAAAAAAAAAAAAAACAAATAATTCAAATTGATTTTAAATCATCGGAGTTGATGGTTTGTTACAGGGAAGAGGGGACCACAGAGGATCCAGTCCATCATCCAACACAGTTTATTATTTTGTTTACGTTTTTGATGTTGATGTTGTCAACAACACTATTCTGTTCTGTCCAGTTCCATTCTAATATTTGGGAGGGGGATTTATATTAGAGTTTTGTAGTGGCGGCTTAAAGAGATTTTTTGTTTTTGTTTTAAAGGAAAAAAATATATATATATATATTTATTCGCGCACGAGACACACTTATTTCTTATGTTATATTTTTTATGAATGGCCTATAAAAAATCTTAAGATTTTTTAAGACTTTTTGTTATAAATTTTTATTTTTTGTTAAATTTTGTTTTGTTTTCTGTGATTTATTATTGTGATTTGATTTGATTTTGGTTTTGTTTTGTTTTGTTTATATAAAAAAAATAAGATTTATATAAATTTTTGTGCATCAAAATATGGATGCACTTTATTGTATTGTTTTTTCATTGATCTACCTCTGTGTATCATGTTGTTGTAGTTGGGCATAACTCCACCGCCG
This sequence comes from Amiota communis, assembly GCA_037043315.1. Classification (NCBI taxonomy): domain Eukaryota; kingdom Metazoa; phylum Arthropoda; class Insecta; order Diptera; family Drosophilidae; genus Amiota; species Amiota communis. The sequence continues at coordinate 44,177 of JBAMAV010001011.1, read as the reverse complement.
CCGCCGCCGCCTCCAATTTGTGGATTCATATGCATGTGTGGTGGTGGTATTGGTGCCGGCGGTCCCATGCCAAGTTGAGTCATGAAATGTGCAGCCTTTGCTTTGCCATGCTCTTCTGCCAAACGAACAGACATTGGCTGTGAGCCACCTTCTGGTATGATATTATTAAGTGCTGAAATAGCCTCCTGAGCTTCTTCGCGTTTATTAAAGCTACATCATCATCATTATTAGATCAGAGATAATGAGATTAGATTTATCAAAGAAAAAAAGTTAAAAGAAAAAGACAATTAAAAAATATTACTATCAAAATAATTTCAAAATAACTTCTAATACTATTTTTATATATGTCAAAAGAAAGATTACAAAAAAAAAAAACTATACTACTACTTACCGCACAAATGCTACACCTCGGGGTTTGCCAGTTAGCTTGTCTCTGAGTATATTCTTCTGCACAATTGAGCCATATTTGCCAAAAATAGTTTCGAGTTGATCTTCTGTTATTGTACGCGGCAAATTGGTTACATATAAATTGGTGTCCTTAATCGATTCGCCACCAGGACGTGCATATGAAACCTAAAGAGAAGTTAACCAATAGTATTAGATCTTTAATATTCAACTATACATCAATTACATACATCCATCATAATATATGCTTCATTAGTCTAGCACAATACAAAACCGAATGAAACAGTTTTTCACCTTCCATCTGATCATCTTTATTAGATCTTTATTATTTCGATATACAACCATTTTTTTCTATCACTAAACACAAAGAATGCGTCATATTGTTTATCTATTTACATCATCATTATGTCACACCATAAAAAAATTTATCCATCATCTAATATCATGGGAAAAAAAGCTTCCTGCATCTATAAGTCAACCACTCTGCTATTATTTTCATACATCATCATTATGTTCAGTTCAGAACCGGTTTGCAAAACCCTGTTTATTATTTTACTATCCATCCATCCAACATCATCTAAAATTTCTTGATACATCTATGTATAAGTCAATTAAACTATCTATAAATTGCTATCAGGCTACGTACATCATCATTATGTCATGTCATACATCAATTCATTCAACAATCTTCCATCGTATTTCATAAAAAAAAAAAGAAAAAGTATTCATACATCTATTAGTCTACCAATCTACCGTGATTTTCACATGATAAAACATAATCATCATCATTCTCACAACATAACAAAAAACAACTATGGATAAGTTAGCAATCGGTACTACTACTTTCTTCAATCATATAAGTTTGTATATAGAATGTAAACTCCATATAACGTTACTCGATTTAATGAAAAACTCCCTAAAAAGTCGAAATGAATTGAATTCCTTGTTATGCTTTCTTCTCTTTATTTAACGACAATTCTCTAAAACGCCATAAAATGCCCAGTCCTTCAAGAATCGCTATATAGAGTTTACACAGTATACAACATATATCTTTTTTTGTAAACTTACCTTCAAACGCTTATTGCGCACGGTGATACCATTCAAGCTTTTTATAGCACGTTGTGAGTCCATTTCGGTTGTATAGTCCACAAAGGCATAACCAAAACTGTAGCCAGTCTGCTGGATAAAAAAGTTTAAAAAAAAAAACAAAACTCAAAATATAAAAACGAATCTGTGATAAGATCTTCATTGATCAAGACATCATTATAGATCATCAGCAGATTGGTATTTATATTTGTTTAATTGGTGAAATACTAACATTATATCCTACCTTATAATCTCTCATTATACGGCAAGTATTGATAGGACCTATTGTCCTAAATAATGCATAGAGTTCTCGATCAGTCATATCCTGGGGCAAATAGTTGACAATCAAATTGGTACCACAGACACCATCTTCGCCGCCTCCACTGCCAACGCTGCCACCCGAACCGGTACCAGAATTGCCACCCATAGAATTATTAATCAAACAATTCAATGAGTTGTTGCTAGCAGTTGGTGGAACATTACAAATGGCATTGCCACCGGTTAACGAGTTAGCGCTGCCACCGCCGCCCATAAAGTTGTTATAACCGCGGCGAACTTGAAAGTCTGTGTCCTGTGGTGAAAGTGCATAACGTGACTAGTTTTTTTTTTTTTTTTTTCATTTTTCATATATCATTATCATAATTATATCATTTATAGCACACATAAAGTACAAAGAGACATTTACAATTAATTTATTATAGTAGTAGTTTTTTTTTTAGGTTTTGTTTTGTTTGTTGTTTCCCAAAAGTTTTAACACACACAGGAGAGCAACAGAGAAGGGAGAGAGAAAGAAAGAGAGAGAGAGAGAAGAAAAACAAAAAAAAAAAGACCAGAGAGAGAGAGAAAGAGAATTGTTTTTGTTTTGTAATTGTTAATTTTTACTTAGTTTTTGAACTCAGTTTACTGTAGCTTTCGTAGTTAGTAGAGTAAGTAATAGTAGTAGTATAAAAAGAAGATTTGAGTATCACACAGTATTGAGAGTATTCGAGAGAGAAAAATCTCACCATTCTTTTTTTAAAATAAAAAAGCAGGCTGAGAAGAGAGACAAGTCAAAACAAGACAAGACAAGGCAAGACAATAGATGCTGGACACACTCAAACTCAACTCAACTCATATCATAACACAATATATAGTAGGTACACACAACTAAAACACAGTGAGTGAAGTTGCTGCTGGTGGTGGTGGCTGTGGTAGTGGGTGATACTTGATCCAAAATTTCCCATTATTTAATGAACGTGCATAAAAAATTTATGGAAAATTTCATTAACAAGAATAATAACAAACAAGAAAAAATAGCAGAGCAGCTTTTTAAACATGATTTTATTTTAGCATCGCTTGTATAGTCGTTAGTCAATCGCCAGGCAGCAAAACACTGAACAGTGCTGACGAAAATAATGTGCACAGCAGGCTGAAGAAAGCTTCTCTTTTAGTTTTGCTCGGAACAAGGAAAAATTGTTTGAATAACATTAACAAAAATCGAAACGGGGAAGCACACAGAGCACAGTAATATTATTGCGCATAGCAAAAACAACAAAAAAAATAAAATTAAATAGATAGAAAGATAGATAGGAAATAGAGATGATAAAAGTAGAAAGAAAGAATATACAAAGCCTCCAACCAACTACCCACTACCCACTTCTTCTTCTTCTCCTTCTTACAGAAGTGAGTGTGGGACAGGCAATGAGGCTTAATGTATATTTTTTATTTATTTTTTTAACAAACAAATCAAGCAAAGAAGAGAAGATAAATATCTTGTCTGTGTGTATGTGTGGTGTGTGTGTGTGTATTTGTGTGTGTGGGGGACACACAAAACAAAACAAAAGAAATAAGAGAAATTGATTATTTTATTTTTCCAAGTTTTTGTTTTTATTATATTTTCTGTATATTGTTGTGTGTTTGAGCGAGGAGTGTGGAGTGTGTTGAAAATCGGGGGGTTTCTTATAGGTGGTGTATTTATTGATTGATTGTTGTTGTTGATCAAAAATAGAAAAATCATCATCAACAGAACCGTAACAGGGATAATCATCACAAACATTTAACAATTAAAAGGGAACGAGTCTCTATTTTTAGGTCATGCATTGTACAGTGTTGAACAAAATGAGATGCGAAGGCTTGGCGTCTCAACTGAAATTGTGATTTTAACAGGATAACTCTGTGTTGTTATACAAGCGATATGCTTTTGTTGAATAATCTATTCACGTTTGGGATTTGGAAATTATTTGAAAAATGCATAAGTAGTCTTATTTCTATATGAAATTCTATATTCTTTCTCGGAGAACTGACTTTGGGAATCTTTTACTTATGAAGTAGGTAATATACCTGGGATTTTTTAACCGACTTTAACGTTACCTCAGAACTTTTTTCTATTTGAACTGATTTTGATTGATTCTTTTCTATTTGAAATCTGGTGCTTGCCATGTGCACCCATATAAATATGATCATGATCTGACCAGCAGTTTTTTAGTTATCTTTAATAATGTTCCACTTGTGCTACTTAAAGTCGGTCGGTTTTCTTTTTTGTTAAAATTTTAATATTATTTGAGATTTTCAAGAATTTCTTCGGATGTGATTTTGCAATTCCTATTGGTTCTATATAAAATTTCTCTTGATTTTGGAGGCTAGTCCAAATTAGACCCTCATAGACCCTTCTCTTAGCAAATAATCTATACATCGTCGTACAAGAACCGAGGATACTTGCTGGGTTATTTATCTTTACTAAAATGTCAAATGTTTGCGAGCATATGCCCAGTTCATAAAAATCAAGACTTAGATTAAGAGTTAATATGCGTGTGTGTGTGTGTGGGTTTTGGGTCTCTCTATTGTATATTGTTCTGTTGTTTTGAGATTGTATCAATATTGTAGTTTGTTGTTATAATTGTTGTTGCTGTTGTTGTTATTGGGTAATATGTGCGCCCCCAAGTAGTATAAAAGCGCAACGTTGAGTTAAACAAAACCATTAAAAAAAAGGAAACTTTCAAAACTCTTCTATATAAACAAACTCATTTTCTTTTCGAAATGCAATCACAATAAAAAAAAAAAAAATTAAAAAGAAAAATTTTCCAAAATTATCTGTATAAGGAAAATAAAGAAACATTCATTATTTCAACAATTTAAGATAGTTTTGTATTTAATAAACTTTTGTAAATTTAACAACATAAAAAATGTTATGCATTCACAAAATCTTTTTGATAATTTTGTATTTTCTTTTTAATTTTTTTTCTTTTTCTTCTGATTTTATCGAATTTTTATTCCAAATTTTTAAAAATAAATAAATAAAATTAATTAAATTTGAACTTACCATTTCGGATGGCAGTGAATTCGACATGCCACAGAAACGTCCACCGCTATAAAACGAAGATCCAAAATAATCCAAGAGAGTGAGAGAGTGAGACCAGCAATCCAAGTTTATATTGTTGTAGAATTGTAGATTTGGGGGAGAGGGATTTATTTATGTTAAAGAAGTAAATAGGGATATACAATATTTTGACAACATCAAAACATTGATTTAAGGGTTGAGGAAAGGAGGGGAAAAAGAACAATAATAGATTAGTATACAAAATATTGACAAATGTTTTTTATATAATTTTAAAAAAATAAATATAATAATAATTTATGTAAATACGCAGAATTAAATATGATATATAATATACTTATATTATACCATATAAAAAATAGTATTAATATTGTTATATCCTTACTTATGATAAGAGATAATAAATAAATTAATTTAAGCATATTTTTATTTCTTAAAAATAAATAATACTTAATACTTAAGATATCTGAGAATAATTTCTAAAAATTTCCTATGCAATCTACCAAGAAAAAAAAAATGCAGAATATGGCATATATATTTTAGAGAATAGAAATGTTGCTAAATTTTAATATTAAAAAAAAAACCATAGACATAAGAGATAATAGATCAAATATTTAAATTTTGCCATATGCTGCTTCTTTTTTTTGTTTTTAAAGAAATTCATCTAAATTTCTGACTTTACTTGGAGATATAATTATAATTATGGTCGGTGGCATGGGGGGTTGGAGTCTTTTCTGTATTAAGCATATGATCTGTTAACTTTAGATTGCTAATAGAAGAATTAACTTCATATCAAAAACAAACTCAGGCAGTAGATTATTAGGAGAGAATTTAGATGAATTCCATTCCAGATAAGCAATGTATCTCTATGCATAATTTGTATCTTGTTCTATATGGTAAAAAAAATATTTATCAAATGATTAATAAATATTTTTAAAACCAAATAAAGACAAGGAAAAAAAATATTCGCTAGAAAATAAATTTTAAAAAAATATACATATATATAATATAGAAATCTTTTCAAATGATTTCTTATACATATATATATATAATAATTGCTGCAATAAATTTATATTTATGTATATATTTTTTCATCTTATATAGTACTAAAGTATTATTTCTTTGTAAGTATGTATTCTTCGTATTTTCTGTAGTTTTTATAGGAGAAAAAAAAAACACCCATTGTACTACATATTATGTAGAACTTTGTGATGTCTTATATTTCCCGGAAACATATTTTATAGGACGATGAGACTTTGATTTCACATATTACACGGAAACATCTTTTGTATGACTAAGACTCTGATGTCATTTATTTTCCGGGGGTAGACACTTTTCTTTTACGTTGGGATGGGGGACAGAAGGGGGAGAGCATAAATAGGGGAGAATAAAATTATATTCCCAATATAAAAAGTCGTGTGTAAAGATTCGAACGAAAATCTTGACGATATTTCGCTTTAATAATTTACCCAAAATTGTATTACTTTTCCTTTCTTAATTTTTAAAGCACTTGAAAAATATATTATTTTAATTGTATATAAAAAAAATATTTATTTATTTTTACTAAAATTGTATTTTTTTTTTATCAAAGAATTCACTTTAAAAATACATCACTTTTATAATTATAAAAAAAAAAATTCACACTTTTTTTTTTTAATAAAGAATTGTAATCACTTTTTTATTTCATTTTTCACTTTAGAAAAAAAAAAAATCACAAATTTTTATTTAAAAAAAAAAAAAAAAAATATCACAAATTTTTATTTAAAAAAAAAAAAAAAAAAATACCCTCTTCTTTTTTTTTTCTTTACGACTTTTATTTTTCATTTTTCTTCTTTTGTGGTCAATTTAGAGTTTGTTTAAAAATGAGAGAATATTGAGAAAAGTATCAGAGAGTGATTAAATATATAGTTTTGAGAGTCTCAAAAAGAGAGAGTGAGAAAGTCAACTATAAATTTGGGTCTTTATCATATGGTAATTAGTGTCTATCTATATAACATTCTGATGGTGTGGGTTGCTTGGTTGATTGTGTTGAATTTTCTATAGATGTTTATGTGGCTGAGGTTGAGATTGTGTTGCACAACCACTGTTGGTTGGTTGGTTGGTTGTTGTTGCTGTTGTTGTTGTTGTTTTGTTGAGATGATGATGTTTAAAGATGCTAACACATGATGTTTGTTGATTGTTGCTCTGTTGGAACACACTTTTGTGGGGGGTTCTATATATTTACATATATATATATATAGTTGACTATTGTTGGAAAGAATATATGTACTAATATGAATATATTCTCCTTTTTGTGGTAAGTTGGTATTAAAGATGCTGTGTGTTGGATTTATTGTCGATGTCTTTTTTTTTCTCTTTCATTGATGTCACCTAAATATTTGTATTTTTTTTATTCCCTAAAATGCAATACTATTATTTTTATATAAAAATAGCCTATTTACACTACACTAGAAGGAGAAAGATAATAGAGATATTATTAAGTAGTTGATTCTAGAGACAGCACTATGTGCATGTGCATATGATACTAATAATATCTGAATTTATAGCAATAGGAAGTCGCCTTCAGACTGGTGGAATATGAATGGCTGCTCTATGTGCATTTGGTTCCTGGGTCTCAAATTAGAAAAGAAAGCCAAAGCAGCATTCATATAGTTCATATTTTATAGAATTTCTCATTATTATTGAGAAAATAGTATTCTATCAGGAATATTAACATTTATTCTTATCTCAAGGAAGTGTCATATGTTTGCGTGCATTTGTCCAGAGGAGTGTCGAATTCAATCAGTGACAATGATATAATTTACCATCATAATTGAGAAAATGTACTTCCATAGGAACACCAAATTGACTATTTACATACGAGTATATCTGAACATCCGTCACATGCCCAGCATTTGGCCAAAGTTGACAGACTGTTAAAACAGTTTGGAAGCATGCTACCGCTCTTCTTCTTCCAGGAGGCAATTTCGAAATTGTTTGGCTTAGTTTCGTATGTAAAAAATTTGAAAGTATTTTATGAGTTTAATGAAAAGTATATCCAACGAATTAATCGGAAGACGATTGGGTACCAAAATATACTCTGAGGTAGTCAATTATGTAATAGCGAAAAGTTAGTAAACCACCTATGTAAGTCATGGATAATATGACATATTGAATGAAGAAGGGGATACAAATAAGTGCTCAATTGAACAGAACAATCAATGCTCAGTATCCCCAAGTTATAATATTATAAATATTATTTTATATAAATGCAATTAAATTTCTAATCGCGGACATCTTTCATTGGAAACGTAGGTATATGCCCACTTGAGATTTTATTGTAAGTATATTGGGATATAAAATGTATTGCTTTTGAATTGAATATTTTAATTCGAAGAAGAAACTCCTGAAGTCCAAACATTCTTATGTGTGGCTAAATGATCCTATAAAAATGATTTATATCAATATTATGTGGACTAGGGAGTGTTTATTATATTTTATATTTGAATCACAAAACAGGCGTCTGTTATTTCTAGTGTTAAATAGGCTATTTTTATATTATAACATCTTTATAATGATAACGATCATTATATCTAATATCTGCTGCCGCCCACCAAATTTCTTATAAAGGGCAGTCGTAATATACTAGTTTTCTCTACATATTTTTTTTTTAATCATTTTTTTTTTTTGTGTTTTGCTGAAGACTTAAAAAATATAGTAAAAATAACGACGACACAAGAAAGTAAAGGAAAAACTTTTGTGAATTCTAGGTAAATCTCTTATTTCATATTACATTTCCTTTACTTTTTTGGTTTTTTGATTTTTGTGTTTGTTTTTTTATCAATTAATTTTAACTTGATTTTAAATTCCTGTAGTTGTTTTTTGTATACTAATTTTTATTTATTATTTTTTTTTTTTAATATTTTGGTGTTAGATATGTGTACTGTGTGTGAGTGTGTGTGAGTGAGTGTGAGTGAGTGTGTGTAGTGTGTGTAGTGTGTGTGTGTGTGTGTGTGTTTTGTGATTATTTTGTTTTGGGGATTTTGAGATTTGATTTTTGTGTTTATATCATAGATCATAAGTAACATAGACTTTAGGAAGGTCTTTACTTACGCGGCTAAGAGTTGCTGAAAAAAAATTTGGCTCTTGGCATTTGACCATTTGTTGTTGTTGTTGTGATGATGATTGTTGCTGATGTGGTTGTTGTTGTTGTGATGATGATGATTGTTGTTCTTGGCTTTATTACTTAGGATCACATTGTTGTTGGTATGATTCTTGTTGTTGTTGTTATGATGGTTCTTGAAGCCACCACCACCACCAAATTTCTTTTTATTATTCATGTTGATTGTTGTTTTGTTGTTTTTGTTTTTTTACTATTTATTATAGTAACCAATTTTTTTAAATTTTGTTGTAAATCAGCAACACAAAAGCGCAGTCAGTAGTAGTTTGATGAAATATTAGCAACAGCAGCAGCAGCAGGCACCCAGTACCACTGCTAAGCCAATTTAAAAAAAAAAAAAAAAAGTATTTAAAGCTCCAAGTTCCAAACGCTTCTTCTTCTTGATCTTCTTCTATGGGTATGTTATGTTGTCCAAATTATATTTGGATTTTATCTTTTGTTGTTGCGGAGAGAATAATCCACATCCACCATCAATCAAATCACATATGATTCAGTCCTCCTCTTCTTAACATCAACAAATTGTTAATTGATCAATTCATCAACTTATTGGTCCATCATAATACTTCATGTAATTACAAAAATTAACACATTCATCGTCAATAATTCGTTGATCTTCTTCACATAAAAATGTCATTTTGAACGTATTTTTTTTTGTTTGTTTTTTGTTTGTTTTTATGTAGTAATTTGTTAATTAAAAAAAATAAAAAAAAAGTTTTTTGTATTAAAAAAAAATCGTCCTCTAAAGCAAAGAAAATAATAAACTGATCAACAAAAAAAAAATATTAAAAAAAAAATAAAAAAAAAAACAAAAAAATATATATATATATTTATATATGCTTGCGATTTGTTCTAACCTAAAATTCTCGGAAGATTCTGAAGACGAAGACTCTCTTGTATATCATATGATGAGAGAGAGCAAGATTGAAAAAGATATAATAATGCTGAAGACAGAGATTGACAGTGAGATTAAACAGATTGGATCAGCTGTTGTTGTTGTTGTTTTTGTTGTTGGTGGAAGACAAACGACGAACACAATTTCATTCAATCATCAATTATTAAATATTGTCAAAATGTTGACATAGTCCTGTTCCTTTTTATTAAAATTTTGTTATTGCTGTTGGTCCTTCTTTTCTCACAATAAACTTCCTCATGTGATTGTTGCTGATTATGATGATGATGATGATGATAATAGTGGTGGAGGAGCAGCTCTTGTCCTTTTAATTCCTTATGAATTCTTCTTATTGCTGTTGTTGATTGCTCTTCTTTGTTGTTCCTATCTTCTGCACACCAATTCCTGATGTTCCTCCTTCTAATACTGTGCCACATTGAATGTTGTTCTAAATTATATTGATGTTTTTCTTTTCTTCTTTTCGTTTTCAAAGATTTATAATCTTTTATCCATTAATTGTTTAAAAATTTCTCTTTATAGCTTTGCTATAATTTTGTATATTTATTTTTGGTATTTTGCTGGATTACTCTCTCTTTTCTTTTTATTGGATTATTTTATGTCAAGAATCCATCTTATTTTTATGTATTTACAAAAAAAAAAAAAAAAAAAAATTACGCGTTTTTTTATTGATTATTTCTCCTATAAATTAAGATCCTATGATTCTAGGTCCTCTTTATAAAGGTGCAATGAGGCGTCTTGTGGTGATTGGTAGTATTTCTCTTGTTGTTGAGATCTTATTTTTATTGACGTCGATTGTTTGAAGAACTGCAAGGTAAAACTCATAAGTTAAATATAGAAAGTGCTTTAGAAAAATTATGAATTTATGATTGTTGGATCATGTATCAGGTTATGGTTTATCGATTGGAAAGTGAGTAAATGAGTGTGGGTATTGGATTAAGATTGTGTTATAATGATGGATTTTTTCACAGTCCTCCTTCATCTCCTAACCTCATGGATTAAAAAATTTTCCACCCCTATATTTGTTTCTGTGTGCCTATGACTGTATATAATGTGTTGTGAAACAATAGTCATGTTATTCTTTTCTTCAAAGTCATCCCTAATCCGTGTCATGTCACCAACAAATATTCTGCAATGTCCCGTTCTTTACATTGAAATCCAAGAACACAACACATACTAGTACTATGGTTGTAAGTAAATTCAAGTAGAGGGCTAGGTCAGTTCAGTAGTAAGCCATGTTTGTCATTGGTTCGGTTCTGTTCTTTCTTTATACAATGAATTTCCGTTAACTAAGTTAAATTTCCCGCTGCTGGTAAAACAAATCGATGATGATTAGAAAAACAAAAGAAAATCCCCACCCACCAGCAACAGCAGTATTTCGGAAGAGGTTTTCCCCCATCTAAGTAGCAATGCAAAGTTTGTTCTTTTGTTCTTTTGAGTTTCGTGCTCTATGGTATATCAATCATTTGTTTTCATCAGCAGTATCTACTACCATGTATCTATCTACCTTTCTATACATATCATAATATTCATTTCATTTGTTTGTCTGTCCCTGTGTTCGTTTGACATTCTATTCTTTTATCTATCTATCTATTTATGTATGTATCTTACTGTTTGTCCGATTGTTTCTGGTTCACCTTGGTGAGTTGATGGTTGGTTGTTGTGTCATTATGTATGGAGGAAAAGAATGTTTTGTTATGCATTTCTTTTGTATGAATGGTGGGGTAAAGGATAACAGCTAGTATTGTCACGCCCCGCACTTTGCATTTGGCATCACAATTACAAATATGTGATGTGATGTTTTTGTTTGTAATACCCACAATTATAATAATATAATGGGGAATATGTAGTAGGGACTGGGCCTTGAAAAAAAAAAAAAAAAATCCAATGCAAGTGCGGTGGTTACTGCTGTATGAAACAATTTTTTATTTTATTTTTTCACAGTTGCTTCTTCAATTATTTTTGTAAGTATTTTGCGACTGTTTTTTTTTTTCTTTGATGTGTTGATTTTGATGACTCGGAGGACGACATTTTGTTTGTCTGTCTTTTATTTCATCATTATCATTTGTTTCATATATCATTTCATTTACACGAAAACTTCTTTTCATAATTTCATTCATTATTTTTCATTTTGCACATTTTTATTTATTTAAAAAAAAAAAAAAAAAAAAAGATATTTATATATGTATTCACTGAAAAAAAAAATTATGATATTCTTCAATTTACTCAGCGAGTAGATTTACTCGGAACACAGATGATTTTTGTTTTAGAAATTTGGAGTCATAAAATCTCCATTATACAAACATATGCTGAAATATATTTCATATATATATATATAAAAAAAAAATCAACTTTGGCAGCATTAAGCTTTTCTTTTGCTTTTGCTGCATTTTTATTGAAAACAATTGAGAAAAAAAAAAAAAAAAGTATATATCATTATTATAAAGTATGCAGTAAATCAAATACACAATTATTTCAACAACAACAATAAACAATATTAAAACCTTTTCATTTAAGCAGAGAAATAGATAGAGAGTGAGAGAGGGAAATATTCGTCTTATATTAATTAAATAAAATAAAATATTTTAGTAAAAACCTTTTTGTTTTGAGCGCACGCGTTGCTAGCTGAGCTAACAAAACCTTTCTAAAAAAAAATAAGTACATGATGAGATGAGTGAGGATTAAGACACAGAGAAACCAAAAAGCCAGTAATGAGAGACAACAAACAAGTAGTTGAAAGCTTTGTCTTTGAAGTTGAGTAGTTGGAGAGATGATAAGTGGAGCGGGACCAGCTTACGAACGAACTCAAAAGCTAACACAATTGGATTTCTTGAATTAGTTGCTGCATTCGCAGTAACACGGCATATGAAGTGAGAGAGAGAGAGAGAGAAAGAGCGCATTGCACTTGATGCTGAGTGGGTGCTGTGTTATGAGTGAGAGAGCTTACGAACGAACGCAAACTAACACACAATTAAGTAGGCCGAATTGAATTTGAAGTAATTCCGGCGGCTAAGAGAGTACAAGCAAAGAAAAGAATTGCATTGCACTCGAAGTAGTGGGTGGGAAGTCTTACGAACAAACGCAAGCTAACTCAAGTAAGTGCATTTAAAGTAAGTAGCTTCGGATTAAAGAGCGCCACCTAACATACCAACTAAGTTGATTGAAACAATGCATTTCAAGTAGCTTCGGATGAAAGAGATTGCGTCGAGGAAGTGAAGAATATTGCATTACAGAGAGTGCAATGAGTTATGTTGGGTTACGTTATGTGAAAACGTATGTGAGAGAGTACATTTGAATGGGTGGTCAGTAACTGTTGTGTGATTCATTTGAATGAGAAAAAACAACAAAGAGGTTTTTTGGTAGTGATGAGATGGGATTGAGATGATAAAATGATGGGGAGCAGAAGCGGCGTGAAATGATATGAGTAAGTGGAGTGAGTGTGAATAAATGAATATAAACAACGACGACTCAGTATAGTAACTTGAAGAATGTGGATGTGGTGAATGCTTTAACAATCACTTGCTTTAACAGGGGGGGCATACAAGGAGAAGGACAAGAAGAATAAATGTGGAAAAAAAAACGATGCCAAGGTTAGCGCGTCATAGTTTTCCTTGCTCACTCCAACCAAACAAAAAAAAAAACCAAAATACTAAAAATGAAAAACAAAACAAAAACCTCTTCACAGAAATGTGAAAATGAAAAATTTAAGTTTTTAAATGATGGCAGACGAACAACAAAAAAGCCTCACAAGGTTAAATAAAGATTTATTTTCTTTGTTTATTTTTTCACAATTTTGGTTGCTTTTTAAATTTTTTGTCTATCTATCTAATTGTAATATCCAATTGAATCCACCCATCAAAAATCGGAGAATAAACTTTAGGATGAGAGTGCAATGGCAATACTGTTAAACAACATTAGGTTATCTTAAAAGATGACAGGCAATAAATAGATGGTTATATCTAAGATTTTAGATACTGATCTCAAAAGATCAAAAGACAAACTGACTATCAGGTATCAGATAAGTAGAATTCACCTTCAATAAATAATCAAAAAAAACTTTAAGATAAGATGAAGAGCAACACTACATTATCTTCAAAGATGGCAGGCAATAGATGGTTGTATATGAGGTTGGGGATCCTGCTTTGAAGGATCAAAAGACAAAATGACTATCAGGTATCAGATAGATAGAATTCCCCCATCAATAATCTAAGGCGGGCAATATACGGTTGTATCTGAGGTTGGGGATCGTAGTTTGAAGTATCAGATTACATTATAGAAACTTCTTAAATTCCAAAAGAATTTCCCTTAGATGGTTTAGTTGGTAGAATTCATAACAAGCAATTCAATCAAACTTGATCCAAACTACTCCAATATCATCAGAGTCTATATAGATGAAATTTTAGAATTCTAACTCCCTCCTAGTCCTTATGGAGAAACAAGCTCCCCGAAAAAATGTAAGGATATGATGATTAGATTAACATACCTTCAACCTCAGTTCTTACCCATTATTCAAGGGTATAAGGGTATAGGATAAATGCAAAGATATCGAAAAGTTGTAGTAATTTGTTTAGGCATGGTAAATTCTTAAACTTTTTATAATAATGAGAGAGAGAGAGGAAGAGTAATGAGGAAGAAATAACAAATAATCTAATCTGATAAAAGGAGAAAAGGAACGACGAAATAATTCTTGTATTATACAAAATGATAAATCTTCTAATGTGGAATCGAAACAATTAAAAATGTCAAGATCCAACCAGAGTACACAAAGTGCACAGCATGATGACGGCGGCGAATGATGAAGATGATGATAAAATGGGACATGGAAAGACGGACGATGAGATATTATGGCGGCGGCGCTCGATGACAAACGACAACAAAAATTGTCGTCCATTGTTTGTTGGCAAAGGACAAAATAAAAATAAACGAAACGAAACTAAACTAAAGAAGAAACCACCATTATTTTGCATTAAGGACAAGAGACAAACTGACGCCAGACCGACTAACAGTTATTATTACATATGCATACATACATATATGTAAGTATGCGCAAATATCAGAAGAATGCATGCATTGTAGGTCAAGAGGTCAAAAACAAGTTGCACATGACGATGATACTGACGACAGCACTCCACCGCCACCACCACCACCACCACAGAGCCAATCTCAATTCAAAATTGTACATCAACTTAATGTGGTGATGGGTTGGTTTGTGGGGTTTGTGAATGATGATATAAAGAGATATAAAGACTATGTACATATATATATATAATCTATAAAGATGATGATGATGAGTTATGATGGTTGTGTAGTATATTATTTTATTGTATGCACATCATTTTAAAAGAAAACATATTCAAAACTTTAAAAAAGCAGTCAGAATGTGTAAATTTACTACATAATTTTATCAGTTTTTTATCAAAATATGCCGGTTTTCTTATAACCTCCGCTCATATATACTTAAAAAGTAAATCACAACGCACATTTGCTTGAATTCTTTTCTTATAAAATATAACTTAAACAGAGACTTATTAGGGGATTATAGTTAATTATACTTTAGTAGTAGTTGCTATACTATAGTTCCTTACTTCCCGTATTATGGAGAATCCAAGAAATTGTTAGCAGCAATAAATTTGACTTCAAGCTTATAACAAAAGACAAAATTGACTTATGTAAATTGAACAAGGAACTTAAAGCTTAAGATTGTATTATTTTTTCCAATTATTATTATTTTTTTTAGATTAGAGAGATGCAATTTTCTTCTTTTATTACAGTAATTTTTATGTAAAGAGAGCGACGAGAGAAAATCAAATGGAGAGCGCCGTAAGCTAGAAAGCGAGAGAACGAATGATTCAAAATAAGCAGCAAGAAAGCGCAGCAAAGCGATAAATATAGGAAAAAGATGAGGGAACTACAAACTAGTTGTTCTTAGGCAGTTCTTCCAAAGGAAGGAGATAACAATGTGAATTGGATTAGGTAGAAGAAAAATAGGTAATTCTTTCTAGGAAGGTGTTTAAATAGGTTCTTCTTAGGAAGATGTTTAAAATAGGCAATATCTTTAGGAAGGTGGTTATAAGTAATTCTTCTTAAGAAGGTGATTAAATAGGTAATTCTTCTTATGAAGGTGATTTAGTAGGTTATTCTTCTTATGAAGGTGGTTCTTTCTGGGTATTTCTTAAGAAGATTAATAGGAAGGCGATAAGTAGGTAATAGGATCTTTTATAAGAGTAACTAAAGAATACTTAGTTCTGCTTAGGTCCATGGTAGAACAGAAAGTTCTTAAATAATTGAATAAGTTGGAAGAAAGTAAGTAGTAGGTTATAGGAACTTGTTAACTATGATGATAGTAGTAGAAGACTATGTAGTTGGTGGCTCTTAACTGGAAAAGTAGTTTTTACGTAGTTTTAAAATATGGGTTACATTATATTGTATATACAAAAGTAGAGTAGTGTGAAACAAAAGGAGGATTGGGGATTGAATATCGCTATTATTGCTTTCTTGCATTTCTTTTTAGCTGATTTTTGCTGTTTTAGTATTTTGAATTCTTTAGTTTTATTCTATAAATAACAAATTTTAATTATGTATAAACAAACAAATAGAATTACCGGTACATTGTGAGATTGTTTAGATTGCACAATCCACACGAAAACGTCGTGAAGCCGTTCATAGATCCTTCTTGTGTGACAAATGATAATTATTTGTTCCTCTATCTTCACAATTATTTTGCTTAATTTTATATTTAATTTTATTTATGTATTTATTATTAATAAATAATTAATTTAATTTTTATTTATTTCAATTTATTTTATTTTTTATTAAATTATTATTTTTTTTTTTTTTTTAAATTTATATCTTTTATTTTTTATATGTATAATTTCTTTTTTGAATAGTGTTTGTTGTTGAGTTGTTTAGTTGCAGATTAGTGTTATTAGTAGTGTTGTTATTGTAAATTAAGGGTATTTGGGTGTGGTGTTTAATTTAATGCCTGAGAGATTAAAGTGGCTGACGACGAGGCGACTAACCCTAACCTAAGGCCCAGATCACCTCCTCTTCTCTTCCCTGGCCGGGAATATTTACTTTTATTTTGAAATGCAATTTAAGAGAAATTGATAGATGAATGATTGAAAAGGAGTCTGGGGTCTAATCTGTGAAAACTGAGTCTCTTTGACTGGGACTTTAAATTTTATTGCTGTGTACTATATTATTTATATAAATTTTGATTTTAAATCGTAGCACCATTTCTAAATATTTATTTAATTGATTTTAATTTAATTAAAAAATATAAAAGAATATTCACCAATAACTGGGGGATCAAATTATATATTAACTGTTACACACCACTTCTTGAGGGTGTCAAGAAAGTGAACGAGAGAGAAAGGAGAAATTGAAATATATACACATATCGAGAAACTGGATGAAGACACAATTTGTTTGGTTATAGTTTTATTTGTAGTGTAGTGTTTAATTTAATTTAATAAGGCTCGGTTTTATTGCTTATCATTTTCTTTGTGATTAATTTTAATTAAATATTTATACTTTTTTTTATGTGTTTATTAAATAATTTCATATTTATTTATTTTTAAATTATTTTTTCTATTTATTATACTTAATTTCTTTTTTTTAAACTATTTTTTATAATTATTTTTTGATTTTTTTTTTTTTTTGGTTTTTTTGTTTTGAACTGGAAGCTTTTTGTTATTGCTTAATTAACTTATTTTTCATATCACATAAACGAGTGAGTAGTGAGTGAGACACAGGCTGTAGTATAATATTATTAGAAGGAAACAAGAGAGAGAGAGAGAGAAAAAGAAAGTAAAGAGAATTTTATATTAATCAAAAGACATCATCATGTCACTCTTATATATAGAGAAAATTTGTTTAAAAAAAAACCACTCATTATTATGTTATGATGATATTATACCTTTCACACATAGGGGGTGGTCTTAGGCAAGTCATCCAACTCTATAAATCTGTTAGACCACAGGGTCTACTAACCTTATGTTAATATTGTATGTAATCTTTGAATTTCATTAGAAAAAATATATATCTAGACGTAGACATCTCTCGAAATCGAATGAATTTCTTAGTCCCAAAATATGATTTTAGAATAAAATACATTCCAGTGGCTGGAAAATTTTTTTGAAATCATAAATGTCCGCCCATGGGAGATTTTACTAAATCTATTTATCACTTTGTTATAAGTTGTATGGAAGAACTACCCGTGCCTGCGTCTTCGTGCGCATGGTATTTTATAAGTGTAGCAATTAGGAAGTTATTTTCCTCCATCATCTGTATTTATATTGTATATAGGTTATGCATCAAAGACCCTTTTTAATCCTTATGGATAAATATGAACAGATCAGTGGGACACAAAAGAAGAAACGATTGGACTCAAATGTCCATTTGTTTCAATGAACAATTTGTCACTCAGTTTTAAGCTGATCATCTGAATAGTCAAATACAGATCGAAACCACAGAGGTTCACATTCATTGACTACTGGATTATCCTTCTTTCAAAGATTTTTAAACTGAACCACTACGTCTAATTTCTAGAATCTTGAAGAAACCTCTTTAAACAATGGTAAGTAAGAGAAAGAAAATAAACTGAAAGTTGGACCATTGGTTGCCATGCCCCACCATGTGAGTATTATGTGAGTATTGGGTATTCAAAATCTATGCAATCTAATAAACAAATCAATTGAAAATTATACCCACAAATATTTGGAGTTGATAAAAGGTATATAAACTTCGGTAATTCCAAAGTTATAATATTTAATGTCTCATTGTCTTTCTATTATAAATATATAATTCAATGATTTTTTTTACAATTATTAAATATTATTATTAATATATTTTTATTTATTGTTTTTTTGTAAATTTTTCTTCTGATTTTTATGCAGTTTTGTTTTTCTTTGATTTTCTTCCTCCTTCTCCTTATTTAATATGCTGAACACAATCACACAGAAAAAAAAAAAAAAAACAGGAACAAAAACACAAAACAAAATTAGTGTATGTACACATACATATATATATATTAAGGATTTTATCCTTCTTCTCCTCATATTTTTGTTCGATTTCATTGTTTTTTTATTATTATGATGCTTTTCTTTCATTGTTAGTTTTATTTATCTTGGTTTTTCTTTTTAATATTTAAATTAATTTCTCATTGCAAAATACGCCAAAACTTGAGAACTCATTCTTCTCTATTATAAGAGATTTTTATTTAATTAATTTTTAATGAAAGTATGCAATGATTTTCTTCACAAAATAAAAAATAAAATTCTTTCTAATACTAAGTACTTTGATGATTGATATATAATTTTTGAAATTGAATACAAACACTACTAGTATAAAGATTAATATATGAGAAATCTCCAAGGAGAAGAAGGGATTTCAAAATATCAAAAATGATGTAAGGAAAACCAAAGTAAAAAATGCGTATGATTGAAATAAGTAATTATTAAGTTATTTTTATTTAAGTAAATCTTTTTCTAAGGAGGTTTTTGTTGTCTAAAATTACTTGAATTATGAATAATTAGGAAATTTAAATCATAATTAATTAATTAAATATGCTACATTTTATATTTTTATTTTATTTCAATTTTACAAGTATTATACCTCAGTTAATGGTCTAAGCGTAGTCTGAATCTGAGGTGAGTCTTTTTATAGACCTCTAGGTACTAGAAGTACATAGCATAGTTCACTTTCAGACATTTCCTCCACTATCCTAGACTACTCTTTCTGTCTAAGAAGAATAGAATAGTCTTTCAATATTATTATTTCGAATTCTTTTTTATAAAATGAAAGACCATTAAGTAAGGTATTCGATTGTTATTGTTGTTATATTATATGTTATTGTTTCTTGTTTCTTTTATACTACTTCTCTCTCTTTAATTAGAGAAACTCGAACCCTGAACGCAAAGAATCCTGACTGCTTTTTTGTTTTTCTTTTAATTACAATGCATTATAGTTTGTTGCATACTTTTAGGTAAAAGACAAGCTGCTTGTCGTTCATATATTTTTCATTTTATAGTGAATGAATTTTTATTATTGAAATGAGATTGTTCATGATTGATGATGAGATGATGTTGATTTTAATTGATGATTGTTTTTTTTTATGATAAATGAGATACTCTATTTATTCTTGTATTTATAAATAAATTGAGTAAATTATGATGTCAAACCAGATAGGTTGTAAGGGAACAGTAGGGGGGGTGGGTAAAGGATTCATGGGCTTGAGATATATAAAGTCATACATATTATATATGTATATATGTATTTGATTTTATATTGTTGTTGTTTTGTTATAATTCTGATTTTATCTAAAACGAATTAAAAATTTGAATTTTAATTTTGGGTTTCGTCAAGCCAATTTCCACACAAGAATTGTGGTTTTAACATTGATATTTTTGTTGTTGTAGTTGTTTCATATTCAGAAATATTCCTTCATATAAAACCTGTTAATTTTTAGTGATTATACCATGCAAATTTTGTATTTAAAAAAAATATATATATATTGAATAGAATAGAATCACAACAAATAGAAAACCCTGTTATTTCTTTGCAGTATTTAATTTAAAGCATACTTTTTGTAGAAAGACCCAATCAATATGAAAAACATATTTAGAAACACTCCCTCCTCTCTTTTGTGAGAGGGAGAGGCAATATTCGGAAAGAGAATTTGATTGTAATAATACTAGAAAAAAAAAAAAAAAAATCTATATATATTTATATAAAAAAAAAATGTATAGACATATATTATTATATGCTTACTTCATATTTTGTACATACATATAACTAATTTTATATACATACATATGCATATGAAAAAAAAAAAAAAAAATATTTATTCCATTTTGGATGGAAGAATTTTTCTAGATTTTCAATATAGAAAAGTTTCAGTTTTAATGTGCCTGTGAAAATGTTCGGAAAGAAAATTGAAATTGAATTTACTAGTGATGGATCACAGGATCAAGATCTGTATATGATTTTTGATAAGAAATCATGAAATTTAAAAAAAAAAAAAAAAAAATTCTAAGATCACAACAGATTATGATCAGATCAATTGTATCAATGAGATTTTATGTGATTGAAGTTTTTGTGAGAAAAAAAAAAAAAAAAAATATCACTAGTTTTTCTTTTGAAGCAATAAACATTTCACATTTAAAAGTTTTCGTTATAAAAAAAAAAAAAAAAAAAAATTGAGTTATGAAGAAACTCTTTTTTTTTAGGAGAAAGAGATTTCATTTGAAGAAGAAATTTGATTATTAATTCATTTTTCTTGAGTGTAAATTGAAAGATTTAGATATAGAAAGAGTGTAGTGACTTTCAAAAAAAAAATATAAATGAAAAAAGAGTAATGAATTTACCTCGACTTGTTGTTGTAACCATAGGGGGGATAACCACCGTTATTATTGTTACTACTCGAATTATTGTTGCCGTACATATCCTGAGATTCGAGTAATACACACGCACAGAAGATAATCGATCGATAGATTTGGATTGATTTTATGTTTTGTAAAAAAAAAAAATTTTTTTTTTTTTTCTTTATTTCCTCTTTCTTTTTATATAGAAATTTCTATATAGAGAGAAATATTATGTGGGGGAGAGAGAGAGAAGAAATTCTTTTTTGGTTGATGATTTTTAATTGATTGATTTTGATCTGGAACTGGATCAAGGTTGAGATGATGTTGATTGAATATGATGTCTGTTGCAGTTCGTTCTTGTTGTTGATTTTAGTTTTTACTGGATCTTCGGGATTTTTTGGTTGATTTTATAATGATGTATTTTGTGTAAAATTGATAATTTTGAAAGATGACTGAGACGTGCTTGCTTTAAGTGAAGGATGATATAGTCGATATAATAGCGCGTTTCCGTAGATTTTCTTTCGTATTCTGTTTCTATTTCTTTCTTATAATATGTAGTAAATTGCTTTGATGATGTAATTGTTACTGTTATTGTTATTGGAAGGTTCCGCTGTTTTATTTTGTTGTACTTGTGTGTTATTGTTGCTCCTCTTTCTTCTGCTGCTTTTTCCTTCTTCTTCTGATTAATAAAGCTGGTGCACAGCAGTCGCTTTAAATAATCTCCTTTTTCTTTATTTTAAAAGATGCAAGTTTCAAAACAATTTTTCTTCTTTTGCCAATTCTGTTTCTTTTTTTTTTAGCAATTTATTTGTATCCTCTGAGTTGTTGTTGTTTTTGTTGTTGATGATGATGTTGTAGTAAGCTTTTTGTTTTGAATTTTTAAATGGTAGACAAAAAAAAAAAAAAAAAAATTTATGAAATTTAGATTTAAATTTTTATTTAATTTTTTTTGCTGTGTTTTGTTTTGTTCTCTTTTATTTTATTTGATAAAAACTAAAAAGAAAAAGAAAAACGGAAATTAAATTAAAATAATGAAAAATCAAACATAAATAAAATATTTTACATTAAATTTTTACTACTAGGTAAAAAATTAAGAAATAAAAAAAATAAAAATATAAAAAATACTATAAATATATACATTTACATAAGTATATGATTTCGATTCGATAAAATATTATATTATCTACAATATACTTATATAAAAATGATGATCAATCGATCATATATGATGGATTTTAATGATGCAATTTTTTATTCTCTTTTTAATTTATTATTGTTAATATTTTATTATAAATATTGGATACAACTGAACGCAAGAGAGACTAACGCCATCTAGGTACTTCTCCGAAAAACGAAAGGCCTGTTTCCTACAGAACTCCAACTTAATAGTAAATGGTGAACAAAATAAGATATCTTGGGGTCTATCTTGACACTAAACTCACCTACAACAAGCAACATGTAATTATAACTCTAGAAAAGGTCAATAATCTACAGTGGAACTTCTCTATAATTAACCCTCCCTATTATGAATTAATTTCAAATACACAGCTTTTTCGTTCTACTTTTGTTATAATACATAATATCATAGTTTCTGTATAATGAAGTTTCTATATAATGAAGTAAATTCTGATCCCGTGCGAATTCACTATATAGAAGTTCAACAGTATCCTAGCTATACGTCCGTAACAAACTAACAATATTTTAGTGTATCTATAATGGGTACAAACCCATTAGGGTATATTGCTCATAGGTCTGGGGTGATTGCCCCCATACCCACCAATCTAAACTGTAAAAAGCAATCCATTTACCACAAGACTAATATATACATATGTGTATAACCTATGTGATATCCCTCTGAATTCATCTTGGAAGATCTTGGACCCGCATCCGATTTGTCGGTAAGCCTCTTTTTTTTCAGCGCAATTTGAGGTATTTGTCACTGGTGGAAGACTTTGGCTCTGCTCTATTTAGAGTTGATTGATTCCGTTGAGACTAAAGATAATCAATTGCCAAATCCACACATTAAACCCCCATAATGGGAGCCTCAAGGCTTCTGAATGAATTTACTTCGCCTTTCCTCCAGTGGCAAGCAGCAGCCTGCTGTCTATTCTTAACATTTACCTCGTTTACATGATGCTCATTTTGTTTGCACGCAATTCGAATAAACGAATATCGAATTTTGTGCTAATATTTACATGATGCAGTCGACATCGGTTTGATTAAATCAATTTTGATCTGTAGTTTTCTCAACAGAATAAATTATTTTTTTAAAATCAAATTGAATGAAATAATAATTGATTTTTAATAACGTTTTACAATGATTTTTCATTATATTTTCAAATTATTAAAAAACAAAAAGTTAAATATAGCAAACCTTATGAAACAACATTCTGAAATTCGAACTAAAAGTGCTAATTGTCTACATGTCATTTGAAATCGATTTAAAAAAACAGAATTCGAATCTCATATGCAAGTTTCGTCAAATCGGTTCATGTGTTAAATTCGATTTGACAAAGTATTTAAAATACGGTATTCGTTATATCGAATTTCGTGCACACGTCGTCATGTAAACGAGGTAATTGTCTTATCCCAAATAAACCTAAAATTCCTTTTTAATTTTTTTAAATTACTTGTTTTTTCTTCTAAATTTCCTTAAACTTCAATCTTTCTCTTTGCTTCTATTTTCTCTAAAATTTGATAAAAGTCCCTTCTATTTTATTTTTATTTATTTATTTATTTTTTTATTTATTTATTTATTTTTTTATTTATGTATTTTATTTTTTTATCTATTTTTTATTTCTTTTCAAATTTAATCAAATTCTCTTCTAATCTTTTATCAAAAAGCAAAGCAAACGCGGTGGGGTATATGGATAAAAAATAAGAGATCAATTATCATGTCTTCATTAGAAAGATAACTTGTTTCTCAACAAACTATTTGACTTTATCAAGATTTAAATGAATAATCAACAAAAGGACTTTTTCACATACCTTAAAGTATTTATTTAATTTTTTTATTTTAA
This sequence comes from Amiota communis, assembly GCA_037043315.1. Taxonomy (NCBI): domain Eukaryota; kingdom Metazoa; phylum Arthropoda; class Insecta; order Diptera; family Drosophilidae; genus Amiota; species Amiota communis. The sequence goes on along the minus strand of JBAMAV010001011.1, from coordinate 19,924 downwards.
AATTAATAATTAATTAATAAAATAAATTCACACTGATACACATATTCATACACTCTCACACATTCACAATATTCAATTAAATTAAATAAATTATTTATATTTTTTATTTTTAATTCTCTCTCTTTCTTCCCCTCTTCACTTAGATACACACTTTTGATTGTTTAAAAATTAGTTTTTTAAAAAAAAGTTTAAACAAATTTGATTGATCGATTGATTGATTGATTGCAAAATGAATATTAATAAAAAAAAATGCAAAGCATAAATAAATTTCTGACAGACGAGATAAGTTGTTCGCACACGAAATTGAAAGTAAAAACTGATTTTATATTCACAGAGAGATTCCTGAAGATGGATTTTTGAATATCCAGAATTCATCGATCAGGTCAAGAAATGTACGTAGGCTGATAATTATTTTATATTACCTGAAGCTACTTCGCAATAGTAAAACCTTAGGCACACTAGAATAATTATTAAAGAGACGCGTGTCATCATTAGTAATTTAAAGTATATTGCGATCATTAAGATTCGCGTGCCTGTGATCATTCGATCCTTTTCGTTTAAATCAGGTCATTATTGAAAGAAACAAATACAGGTCAATTAACTTTGACACGTGTCTCCTGCCTAATACGTGTCCGTTCGATGGGTTTCTTTTTTACCTTTTTCTATTTTACTGAGACATTTTCCTTTTCAAGGAAAAACTTGATCAACTTTTTTAGGAGGAGGATACATTTTTCTGTTTCTGTGAAAGGAAGAAGAAAAAAAAAAAAGGAGGAGGGCACCCACAATTTGCAGTTGACAAAATTTTGAATTCCTTTGAACAAAAAAAATGTCTATCCTTTAAACTACTAGGTACACAGGCATCACCAGTCACAATGGGCGTTAAGACTTTTGGGTGAACTCATTGGCAGCACATGTTCCTATCCTTAACTAGGTACAACAGAACAGATATACGAAAGTACAACAGAATTTCATAGGAATTATAATAATCAAAAATTAGAAGTAGCATTGACCCTGAATTTAAGGATGTTAATATCATTTTCATCATGAACCACCTACCCTACCTTAAGGAGTTTAAGACAGGATATTCATCCAAGCTCATGTTGAGCGCTATTAAAAAGAAGAATGTTTAGAACACTTGCATTATCATAATTCCTTTATGAATTTGACAATCTAAAAGATACATGGACGTTATGTGAGGTTAGATCACCAAGGAATTTTTAAGTCTTCTACAATAAAATCCATAGTATATTAGTTTCATTCAATTGCCCAATGTGGAATATACAATATCAATGAAAAAGTTGACTAATAGAATCTCAACCTTTCATAAAGTTTAAAGATTAGATAGATTAGATTTAATCATAGGTTCCCAAAGCGGGCGATAACGCCCCTTTGTGGACGCTGGAGGCTTTCAAGTGGGCAGTAGAAGGCTCAGAGAAAATTAGGCAATGTGCAGGAGCAACGGCAGATAAATTCTTTCTTTAAAAGTAAATTAAGTTGAAAGTTTTGAGGGATATTAGAATTTTTTAAAATCATGAAGATGGGGTGTGGTCGGAAAAAGTTTGGGAACATATGGATTAAATAGATAATAGGAATAGTAAAAATGTTGCAGTCTAAAGCTTCGGAAAATGCCTCTTGTTCACTTCAAAGACTATGGTATCAATGAATGATGGGGAAAGTGCTTCCTAAACTTATACACTTTCAATATATGTATAACCAATTGTTCATTCAATGAAAGACTCATGGACCACCAGCGTAGGATGAGCAGTAATTAAATCATATCTTATATAGCCCGAAAAATACTTCACTACTTGGAAAATGGAGAAAAATGGAGGAAAAAATTGTGCAACATAGTAATGTATTCCCGAGAATCTTTTGTTATTGCAATAAAAATCAAATTCCAAAGTCACAAAAGACACACTGTGCCTATGGCATCACAACAGAGACTCCTAAACTTCCTTAAACAACTCTGTCAATGTCATAGAACACATATTTTGTAGGTCTTCAACTATTTCTGAAAATTCTAAACTTATTATATCACAATACAAATGATTGAAATGATTCAAGTGAATGAAAATGGTTAGTAATTTGAAGAACTCTTGGATTGATGGAACAAATTTTTGTTTAAGGTTGGGGGTGTTGGTATATTGATAACTTAAAACTCATATCTTGGTCTCCAAAACCCTAAGTAACTTAAAAGTTTATTAATTACTGATAAGTTTTCACATTCTCCCTCTTGCTGGATTGTCACTTTGCTCTGTGGAAAGGTGGCTGGCTCAGCAGGTTCCGAAGGTGAGTAGCCTCTCTATTCTATTCAATTCTATACTATACTATCACATCCATCCATCATTAAATAAAATTCGGAGTAAATACGTAAAGAAACACCTTCTTTTTTTTTTTCTTTTTCAAATAATAAAATACCTTTTAATAGAAAGGAAAATCTCGAACAAATTTTTCAAGGAATATAAAAAAGGGATTAAAATTCTTAAATCTCTAATTACATACATCATTAATGTTAAAGATTTGCTGTACCCAAAAGTCTTAAATTACCTTTTATAAACGGAATATAAATAACAAATTTTATTTAAGGATTTAGACTAAAATAAAAGGATTTGGGTTAGACAACACCCAAATCAAGAAAAGTTTTAATGACATAGTTCAGGTCAGTCATTCAAGGTTTATAGCTTAAGATCCTAAATAGGATAAATATATCATCATATGGAATACTAAGAATTTGTATTACAAGGACAACTCAATAACACCCAATCAACCCAAAAAGAGCAGCTGAAAAAAGCAGGTCGAAGGTCAAAAATAAAGGTCGATCGGATCTCTTAAACAAAGGTTAAAGGTTCTTATAGTTTTTGAATTCTGATGATGATAATAAAATTTGAATAAGCTATACCCATATGAAAGAACTACCAGGAATTTGGGTTAAAAGGACAAAAAAAAAAAAAAACACACCCATTCAAGAAAAGTTTTAAATAATAAAAGGCGGAAAAATCCCAAATGATCTCAGGAAAAATGTTAGGAGGCTCCATCCCTCCGGTCGCCTTATGTTTCTTACCAGACACTAGTAATAGGCAGGCAGACAATAGTTTTACACAATCGTTACAATAATTATGTATCTATGAATTACTTTTGCCTGTCCAAATTTTGAATATAATGCAGCAGTGATGCTGATATTTTATGGCCTGGTACATTTGATAAATCCATGATTTCCTTCGTTTTCAACAAACATTTTTGTATCAAAATAAAATTAAAATACAAGGAAATATTACAGATTAAATTGGATCATTGGATTTGTGGTAGGAAATATCTAATCCCATAATATATATCTATCTATACATATATATAATTGTAAGCCTTTTCGTGTCTGTGCACGCTAATCTTAGAAACGGCTTAACCCATATGAATTTTGTTTGGTCTATTGTAGCAAGCTTCGTATAACATTTAGCGTTTATTTTATCGAAATCGACCTACTAAATCAAAAGATATTCATATTTTTAATTCTGATGCCTACTTTTTGGCTGATAGCTAGCCCCCAATAAAACCAATGAGATAAAGGAAAATGTTTTTGTCCCGGAATAATCCAACATTAATTCGAACGACGAAGTATGCTTTATCTCATTCATCTATATATGTACATATGTATGTATATGAGATTGTAGACCAACAACAATGGAAGAATATGATGATAAAAGTTAAAATTACACCTTGATAAATCATAAGGGACAAAAGCCAGAAACATAAGAACCTTCATTGTCAATCCTGTCCTAATTTTAACATCTCCGATAAGTGGTGTGATGTACCACCCTGTTGGAACAAACGAGGCTCTGGCAACTGAGAGGAAGGTGTTATATCCTCCCTTATTTTCCTAGAGGGAGCCAACTACTAGCACCCTACCTAACCTACTATGTACCTTATCTGGTGCATCATACACATAATCATATTTGACCTGTGACTACTATCACAACATATACTCTATTCTATTCGGCAAAATTGCAAATATATGAGCAAACAACAACAGAAGGGAAACCAAGATAACGAGATGAATAAAACAGCAAGAGAAGGAAAAAAAGAGGATGATGATAATAATAGGAAGAACAAGATTACAAGATGTGTATGTACATATATAGTAATATTAAATACATATACCATCTATGTATCTAACGAAAGGTAAAAATAAGAAACCGAAAAAAAAGAAAATAAAAAACCAGGAAAAAAAATAAAAGAAAATAGCCGTAACCTTTCTTTTATCATTAAATGGACTGGTAAATAGGAAATTGTAAAAAGAGGTAGGGAAAAGAAGCAAAGAAATTGAAAAACAAAAAATGGGTACAAAAAGAAAACAAAGTGAAATGAAGGTAAGAAACCCCATAACTTGACATGCATATGTACATATTTAAAAACACACATCATGGTTGGCATGTAACGACGTAGTTTTCAAAAAGAAAGGTATAAGTAAGTGTGAGGTAAAGGTAACACAAAATTAATAAGAATATCTGGCAACACCACGTGCGCTTAAATTGAGTCAAAGAAAATGAGTGAAAGAGAGCGAGACCCCGACTAACCGACCGACAAACGAATGAATGAGTGAGTGGAAAATAAACAAATGATATCGAATCGAATGGAATAAAGAGAGTGACCGGGACCAGAGCCCAGGCCAGGACCAGAAAGCGCAGTAAATTTGAGTGAAAGTATATTGTTGTATATAGAAGAAAGAAATGGGCTTCACATAAGTATATACATAGTATGTATTTACAGAAGTTTGATAGAGAACTTTTCAAAACAAAATTTGACATTATACTGAAAATGGGAATAAATAAATTATGATTAATATGCATACATATTAAGAAACAATCGAATCGATTGATGATAATGATATGAAGGTATTAGTTGGACATTAAAGATAGTGTACAATTCAATAACGAAATATCACATTCTCATTTGACTATTTTGGAATTATCTTGAGTCAGTGTGGGGGGTTTGTTGTTTTCTCAACAACAAAAATCAATGAATTACAAGAAATTTGTTATAAATTTCAATTATCACTGCCAAAGGAGAAGTGTCGAATTTTAAGGCCACACCTCATCCTTTAAAGCTGGAACACAGAATGGTGAAGCTTGAAGCTTGTTTCTTCTCCATTAAAAGTTGATATTATATTTTGTATAGATTGTAATTATAATAATAATTAGAGACCGACCGAAGGTTTGGTTTCGGCCCGAAATTAGTTTGAAGATTTTGCAAACATTTGAAAATGTAATCTAGAGTCATCCAAGACATTTAAGTGTTTAAGAACATTTGAGGAAATCTTTAATTTTAAGAGACCCAAAAGCCAATACAATAAAACTAGTTACAAAACTTCAAATATCAAATTATTCTTATACTTCTCCTCTTCACAGTTCAGGGTCAGGAAATCAAGTTCAAAAGTTCTCGTCTTACTGATGATTTTGACACCTGTAGAAACAAACTTACTACTACTTTTATATGTATTTTCAAACACAGTCAAACTACCATAAGTCGAACTAAACCCAGTAGCGCTTAGAGCGAAAATTCCATAAAAATGTTCTGTATGGTGATTTGAGTTATGGAAGTTCGACGACTGTAATGATCTTCAAACGTAACTTATTTACATAAAGACAATGTCTTCGAGAAGGATTCCTATATGTTTTAATCAGTAAAAATACAATAACATAATGAAAGAATTCTATGTAAGCTGCCTGCCTCCAATAATATACTCAATGGTATATACATACATATGTAGGTATAGGGTATTAAAATGATTATATTATTTTGTATAAAAAAAAAAAGAGATGTGGCAAAAATACAAAAAAAAAATAGATGAATAGGTACATATACAGAAGGAGAGAGAGAGAAAGAGAGAGATATAGCAGAGGTGATGACGATTGGAGAACAAAACTAAAACAAAATTTATTAACGAATTTTAAGTTAATAAATATAAAAATAATAATAATATTGAATGGAAGTTGAATTAAATGATTTATGTTGGTAATGATGATGGTTATGGTAGTGGTTGTTGTATTATTAGTATGTATTAATATTGGAGTGTGGGATGGAGTGAGTAAAAACTACATTACCAAAAAAAAAGAAATAATCAAATGAAAATGGGAATGGAATTTTCCAGACCAAAAAAAAAAAAAATAAAATAAACTTAGTAGAGATGAACGAAACAAAAACACAACACAACACACAACTGATGACGATGGATGACGCATTAAGTAGTGTGAGTAAGTAGTAAATAAGTGGATAAATGAGAGTAAGTGAATGAATAAATGAGTGAGAGGGATGGAGATATACATATGTATATACACACATAGAGAGTCTTATAGACAGAGGAGAGAGAGAGTATGTAATAGAAACGTAAAGTAAGCCAGCCACAAGCCAAGAGACCAAAAACCAAGCAGGCGGCTATGAAAATCAAGAGAAGAAATATAGTAAAATACACAACCAACCACTCAATACATAACACAAAATCAAATTCTCATTACATAAATAGAGAAGAGAGGAAAGGCGAGACTTCAATAAGTTGGTATATGTTGTTTTTGGGGTATGCATGTATATATCATTTGGTATATGGCAGCAATATGTATGTATAATGTACCTATGCATGTAATACATACAACAACCCTACTACAACAATGAGTAAAATAGTAAGAATAGCAGGAAGCAGAACTACAATAATAACAACAAAACAAAACAAACGAATGAACAATAGAACACAGAAGAGAAATGTAATGAACGAAAGAACGGTCGGTGGGGAAAAAGAAAAGAAAATACAGTTGAATTTGGGTTTGCAGTACACAACACACCCAACACATAACAAACTTTCTTCTTCATTGGGGGTTCACAATCATCTTCCACATTCACATCATCATCATCATCACAGAAGGAAGACCAACAACTTATTTTGCTATTGTTATTGTTTTTCTTCTTATTGTTATTGTTGTTACTGTTGTTGTTGTCATTATTCTCATTTCCTTATCAATGTATTTCACAACAAGAGATAGAGAAAAGAAAATTTGGAACTTGGAATTAGAAATGACAAAGGGTGGTGGAAATCGAGTAGGAAGCAATTTTCAAAAAAATATATAAGAAAAACTAACATGAATATGCCAAAAAACAGAATTCACACAATTTATACTAGTGGTAGTACATACTTATTAGGAATAGTAATGGAAAGAGAAAAAATAAGAAATACACAAAGAAGGGAAATCAAAAACACCAACAACTTCATCATCATCAACTAACTAACTCAATAACACTTAGAAGAACACACTACGACGAATCGCTTAACACAGAAACACACAATATGCATATACACAATTCCAAGAAAGCAGAACACACACACAGGAACAATAGAAAAAGAAAAACGCAGTTTGAACTTAACTGGAAAAATAATATAAGTATATGAAAGTCATAAAAAACATAACATATCAAATCATAATAAAGAGCCTGCCCCCGCATATCCAACTCACACAACAAAACGACTATGACAACAAAATCATAGAAATAATCATTATCAGAATATATGTATTTAAATAATATGGGAACATGTTCTCTGTCAGTCCTTTAACGCCTGAACTATCTAATCGATTTTCATAAAAAATATACCATTCAATAGATATTCATTTGAAGATGTGCACAAAATACTTTTTGTTGGATATTTTGGGCGAAAAAATAAAAAACAACAACATATATTTCAGATGTCTGATAAGGCTTGCTTCATCGCCCCCCTTACCCTCTACTGACATTGATTCATTCGCATTAAATCCCATTACCTACATACCATTCATCTGAGATCTTACCAACCACCCTTAATAAAAAACAATAATAAAAACAAAAATCTATACGACTTTGAAAACATACAATTCTATACTCTTCCCCACCATTCATAATTTGCAAAACTCTTAAGACTGTATGTATGTATATAGAATGTGTTAATAGTATAACGAGACATATGGCTAAATTGATTCCCCCTCATGGCACGACGATTTGATCCGTTCTTTTTCTGCTGGGGTATTCTTTCTTGCACTCCAATAGTAATAAAGCACCTGTTCGTATGTCCACACACAATAAATATGTGAAAGATATAATAAAAAAGCTGTTCTTAAGGAGTTCCCCCTCCTATTAACAAAGGACCACCATCATTACCATCCTAACTTCAATCAACCATAAGGAATCATCTATTAATTGCATGAATGATAAGTCAAAATTTGTTTCACGAACAAATGAACCATTGGTTAGTTTAAGAAACGCTGATATGTTGAAAATCATATGTGAAATAAAAATATATAAGAAAACAAACTGATCGACAATCAATAACAATAGTAAAATAAAAAAACATAAACCTTCTTTGACAGTCGGGTAATAAGATAAGGAAAACGGAATAAGCAGTTACAAACTACATGAGTTATGAAAGAATGACAATAGAGAAAGAAAAACGAACAACAGAGAGGATAAGGAAAGAATGTAACAAGAAAACGAAGGAGATAAGAATGTAACAAAAAAAAAAAAAAAAAAGAGAAAAAGAGAAAAAGAGGAAGAAAACAAAATGTGATAAGTGATCGAATGAGAAAAGAATGTGACAACATAGACACAAGAGAGAAGGAGGGCAATCATCAATCAATTGCATGAATGAGAATAAATTAATTTATAAAAATCATTTCAGAATTTTTATAATGTTTTTGGTTATTAATTTGTTTTAAAAACAAAACAATGAAAAAATCATTTTGCAAATACCAAAAACAAACACAAACAAACATTGTGTATTAATGCAGACAAACGCAGCGGCAGACAGGCGACGGACGCCTTAAAATTATGTATTTCGACGCTGTCGCCGGTAAAAGAAATGATGAAAAAGCAGCTGTTTGTGTTGTGACCTGAGTAAAATTTACAAATGCACTCACTCACTTTCACGCACCAATGCAGTTTAACATTGACATTCATCATCATATTCTCATTTACTACACTAGAAAAATACTGACCGAGAACTCAATACTATATACTACTACAACAATTTTTTTAACCGAAAAAAACTAGACAAAAATTGTCTATACACCAAAACTCGTAAGAATTGACTGAAGGACAGACAACAAGAAGCACAGTTAGAAGAGCAATCGAACAAGCGCGTCTGCATCTCATTGTCAAAAAGTAAAGCAAAAAATGATCAATCAACTATTTATACATATTTTAACGGACAAAAATTGGCGTCATCCACACAATCAGAAGAGTTAACTAACCAAATCATATAAACATTAAATATATTAAATAAATAATATATAAAATTATATTAATATCCTTTAAACTACTACTAGTTTCTGCTATTCTCAGTTAGATGAAAGTTATTAATCTATGTTGTTGGTTAGTAACAAAACAGAACAGAAGAGAACAATTTCCTTGGATTAAATAATTAAAAATTGTAACCAAAAATATTATACCTTACTTATTTGATGCTTTTGTTTTTATTTCTAATACTTTTAATTCAAACTTCCACTATTAACAAAACTTGTATATTGTAAAATGAAAAAAAAACTCTTAATTCAATTCAGTTTCATGCGTAATATTGAAAGGAAACGCACTCGGTGATGTCAAAATTATAACTGCTGAGTAAAAACGCCAGCGACGAATACAACCCAATTGTACGACGTCTCTCTGTCGCCGCAGCAGCAGCAGGCAGACAGCATTGCCAGGGTTGAAATCACATTTCATCATTTTTAAAGGACAAAATAAGAAACGACAAAATGGAAGGAATTCAAAATGATCATTGTTGGAACAATAGCAGCAGCAAGCAGAGCCTTCTCAATGAGAATGCAACCATGCGTTTGCCTTCCATGGTGAATGTGAATGAGAGTATGAGAGCGTGTGGGAGAAATGAACACAAGACATCAAGAGAGCGAAAAGTATTGTATTGAAACAGTGATCGACACCACAAACAACACAACACATCACATCAGACAGCTGTCAATAATGACTGTGAGCAAGTGAATGAATGAATGAATATTCGTTTGCTCTCCCAGTCTGTCTGTGTTCATTTGTCGCTCTCTCATAACAATATTTGTTCGTGTTTTGTATTGTCTTATGTTTGTGTTTCTTATTGCAATTGCATGTTTTTTTTTTAGTTAAGAAGAAGAGCTTAGCAACATTTGCTTGTAGTGAGTGAGTGTTCTCCCTGCCTTGGACTATGTGTGTTTTTGTCGCTCTCTACTTATAGTAAACCATATTTGTTTTGGTATGAGTTTTTTTTTTGTTTTTGTTGTTGCAATTGCATACATAGAAGATGCTGAGCAACAACAACAACAAAACCTACAAAAACAACATGGAATTTCATGATCTCTTTTGATCTTCTTATTCTTTACAATAGGAGACAGCACCACAGTAGAAAGAATGAAATAGATAATTTTTCCAAAATTTACGTTAACATTTTTTTAGGTGAATACTCATATCAAGTCAGTAAAATAAGAGAGGAAATGATAATGATGATGATAATCTTTTAACTTAAAGCTTGATCAAGATTTATTATTATGCCGGTGAGAGATAATTTCATTTCATACGTTTTCCACCTTCTTTTTAAATTTAAATTTAAGCAAAAACGGCAAAACACACACACACACGCACAAAAAGTTCATTGATTTCAAAATAACAATTTTATTTTGCTTTTAGTAAAACAACAAAATTTAATCAAATGAAATGACGCTTTCACCGGTTTAAATGATGCATACAGAGAGAGAGAGAGAGAGAGAGAGATTGAAGTAAAGCAAGAGAATGACCACTGCACCGAATAACTAAATAATAAAGATAAAATGTTAGTGCAATTGCAATGATCAATATAACACAGGGGAAGATAAAGAGAAAGAGGGTAAAAGAGAGAATTTGTGGTTGATTTTTATACGCGGCGTTTGCTTTGCTTTTCTTTTAGGATAAGAATATTAAAATTGATTTATTTTCAACAATTATTATACTACATATATTTATATACATATACGTATATACTTAAAACAAAATAACTAGACATCTACTATGCATATATGTATGTATGTATGTAATTTTATATACAAATAAAAAAACGAATCATAATAATAATTAAATATGTATGTGTGTATGTAGTATATTGAGCAAGGAGCCAGGAGTCAAAGACAACGACGGTGACGACAACTTATAATTTATTTAAACAAAATTGTATATGCATGTACATATGTATATAGAGAGAATTTACTTATTTATTCTAGACAATTCTCTGTTTTGTTCACGCATTTGTCATCATAATGATGATAATCTTAATCGCCACAGGCACACACACACAACCCCGCAATGTTAATGTTAATATAGGAAAGAATATAAAAGCTGATCAAAACAAGAGAACAAAATAATATACAAAATACTATTTTCGCCACCGCAACACACACACGCACACATATACAAGATTTGTATCAATTCGCTCGTATTTTGACTGAGTGTCCACAAGGCAAATTAAAATGCGGCGGGGTATAAAGCTGAACTTGATGCATGTACAATTTTAAATTCTGAATTCTGTTTGTTTTATATCTTTAGTTCCTATTTTTTAATGAATGTAATGGAAATATTTTTTGTTAAAAAATTTACTTGATTTTACGCTTCTTCTTTGCCTGTACTGCGCGCTGTTTTTGCTTTGCCAGCACACACTCATTCACTCACGCACGTACGCATATTCATTGAATTGCTCACTCACACAATCATTCACTCAACACACGCACGCATTTCATATTGTTTTCATATACAAATATACAAACTCAGTGGGAACAGGCCCACAGCCCAGCAAGCAAAGCAAAGCAGAACATCACTAGCAGTACCAGCACCAAAAGTGTACATATTTGAGAGCAAAAAAACAAGGAGAAAGAGAGTCAGTCAATGTCTGGTGAAGTGAGATGAGGTGAGTTTGCTTTGCTTATAGTAAAGGCAATTCAAACTGTTTTTCCGAATCCAATTATCTTTGCTACTACCTACAGCAACGCTCTCTCTGTCTCTATCTCACTCTCCATCTTTCTCTATCAGTGATAATGAGTGTGCGTACTCAAAGCTATATATTTATGGTACATATTTGGTATACAAGAGCTCCCTTTAAAAGAGCCATTTGTTCAGTCTATATACATCTTTTTGGATAGGCTTTGGTCTTTGCTACTGCCGACGCTCTTTCTCTTTGCTTTGCTTAGCTTAGCTTCTCTCTTAACATTTTTGATGAACATTTTTTTTTTGTATTCGTGGTTGTCGTCGTCGTCCGTTGTCTTCACTGCCGCAGCCGTACTCACTTTTTATTTACTCTACAATGAGCAACGAACAAACGGAAAAAAGGTATGGTATATGATATTAAGTTTTTCTTATTTGGGGTTTCTTTCTTCTTTCCAAAAATGCTTGATTGGAAAAATATTTTTTTTTTTTTTGGAAGAGTCCAATGAAATGTTTATACGAACGAGTGCGTGTGTATATGAACGAACGCACACAAAATGGAATGGAAATTTTTGATATCGTTGAGCTCTTAAAAAACAATTTTGTGTTTTCTTTTTTGCTTTGCGTAGCGTATTTCACAATGTCATTAATATTATGTTATCAACATATAATTTAATATATTATAATTTTGTATTATTGTCCTTTGTTTTGTTTTTATGATATTTCACATTATTTCTGTATTCATTCATTTCTTTTTTAATATACTTTTGTAGTATATGTATATTATGAAGTCTATTTTTTATGCTTATTCGCATCATCATCATCGTTTTCGTATACTTATTTTTCCACTCTCTTGTTTTCACATCACGTTTGAGGAGGAGGAGAATACCAAATACGAACGAGTACGAGTCCATTTGTATGCGTGTGTATGTATGTATAATCTCATTTGTGTGTATGTTCGCCGCGAGAGAGCAGCAAAAGGGGCTGCCGTTGAGCAAAAGTATCTAGATATTATTTTTTATTTAGTACACATACAGACAATACACACACATATATACATACACATGTATACATACATATATTTCTTTTCTTTTTTTGTTAATATTTTTTATACTTTTAAAACTGTTAATTGTTTCAAATAGTTTTAACAAGAACAAAAAAAAAAAAAATAAAAAATATAATGATATTAAATAAAAGACAATATTCTTTTCTTTTTGCAAGAACAAAACAGAGGAAAACAACAAAAAAAAAAAAAAAATTACCAGAAAAAAATTTATTTAGCGCGGGCGCTAGTCCTTCACAGCCACGACAAACACAATGAACGAATTGCCTCTGCGCTATGATCTTCTGAATATATATACAGAATATTGCGATATAGTGGTGAAAACTTGAAAACTCGTTTGCTTAAAAGCAACGTATGTACTTTGATTTTATTAAATTTGAAAGGTCAAAGTACACACGTATCATTTTTAAGGAAAAATGATATTTTCAACACATTGATATGAAAAGAAATAAGAATGAGATCATTAGTAATTTCATTAAAAAATTTTTTTTGATTGTTTTTAATATACAAATCATTATTATGAAAAATACTTATTAGAAAATATTCATTAAATTTTATATGGTTACTTTGGCAGCAATTCACCAAGCAGAAAATGTCATTTTAGTGTTTTCCAGTCAGTCACATTGTAGCTTCCGCTGTTGAAAAATTGAATAGTAGGTGACAAAAAGCAGAAAGCTACAAAACTCACCATGTACTATTGCATTGTTGTAATTTGGATTTTAGTTTGCCACGGCTGCCACGCTGAAGAAAAAAAATGTGGTGGGTATAAATTATGTTGTAAAACTGTCAGTCACCACATTGCAACTTCCGCCACTGAATAATTAAATATAAGATGACAAAAAGCTGAAAGATACAAAACTCATTATTCTCCATTTACCATTGAATTGTTATTTGATTTAAGATTGCCACGGCTGCCAGACTGTAGAAAAATAATGTGGTGGGCTTAAATTGTGTTGTATAACTGTCAGTCACCACATTGCAGCCTCCGCTGCTGAATATTTGAAGCAGAGATGACAAAAAGCTGAAAGTTACAAAACTCATTATTCTCCATTTACCATTGAATTGTTATTTGATTTTAGATTGCCACGGCTGCCAGACTGTAGAAAAATAATGTGGTGGGCTTAAATTGTGTTGTATAACTGTCAGTCACCACATTGCAGCCTCCGCTGCTGAATATTTGAAGCAGAGATGACAAAAAGCTGAAAGTTACAAAACTCATTATTCATCATTTACCATTGAATTGTTATTTGATTTTAGTTTGCCATGGTTGCCACATTGAAGAAAAAGAATGTGGTGGGTTTCAATTATGTTGTAAATCAGTCAGTCACCACATTGCAACTTCCGCCGCTGACTAATTGAAGCAAAGATGACAAAAAGCTGAAAGCTACAACACCTTTTACCATTGAATTGTTATTTGATTTTAGTTTGCCATGGTTGCCACATTGAAGAAAAAGAATGTGGTGGGTTTCAATTATGTTGTAAATCAGTCAGTCACCACATTGCAACTTCCGCCGCTGAATAACTGAAGCAAAGATGACAAAAAGCTGAAAGCTACAACACCATTTACCATTGAATTGTTGATTTTAGTTTGCCATGGTTGCCACATTGAAGAAAACGAATGTGGTGGGTTTCAATTATGTTGTAAATCAGTCAGTCACCACATTGCTACTTTCGCCGCTGAAAAATTAAATAAAAGATGACAAAAAGCTGAAAGCTTCTAATCTCATTATTCACCATTTTCCACTGATTTGTTATTTGATTTCAGATTGCCACGGTTGCCACACTGAAGAAAAATAATGTGGTGGGCTTAAATTGTGTTGTAAAACTGTTAATAACAGTAGACTTTTAATCGATCGATAACAGAACAAAATTTACTCACGTACAATTGCAGGGCATGTGCAATCAGTGTACTGAAATCTGCTCCTGTAAGATGTGACAAGACCGTCCACACAGATGGATGTTCAGCTTTCTCGTAAGCTCGCTTACATATGATTGATTGGTCAAACATGCAACGAATGAAACAAACAAAAAAAAACACAGTAAGAAAAATACTCGCGAGTTGTGTTGTTTACTCGTTTTCATAGTCATTTATTGATATATGTACATATGTAGTTGATATAGGAAATATGGACTGCGAGAATTTAATAACAAATAACTAATATCAATAATAACATAGATGGGTTTTCAGCTCAGCTGTCAGCTTCCACCATGGAAAAAATTATTTTGCTGATTTCTCATCATTTCCATCAGCAACAACAATCAGCTTCTGTGTGGACAGGCCCTAAAAGCCGATAACAACGACGTCGCTTTTGTTGTTTGAAGCTGCAATAGCCGTAATGTCGACAATATAACTTTACGACAACGTCGTTTATGCGTTTTTGGCCTTTAACGCTCTACCACTGACGTGCAATTTTGTAACGTTAACACTGACGTACGTGAATGTACAGTACAGGTGCTCTGGGACAACATGTATTATAAAAATTATTATTTTCATTTTTGAATGTGTTTAAGTTTTAAGTATGTTTTATTTAACCGACCTTTGATGCAGCTAGCTCTTCTACAATAGCTAAAACATTTTTCGGCTTTTTCAAGAATATTATGTCAAAAACTAAATTAACCGACCTACCGACCGCTTTCTTATAACGAGAATTATGAAAAGTGTAATTTTAAAACCCACCCGACACGGTACTGCATGCAGCGTCAATCGTAATTATGTGTCATCATAGTGCTAGTGAAATTTGAATGTGTGCGACTCACTTACGATGATTGAATATTCAAATCGTTTTGATATTTCGTCCATCGTGAGTGCTATCAATTCTCTCTTTGAGTCTCTCTCTTTGCTCTCTCGTGCATGCTATCTCATTTACGCTTGCTCGAGGTAAGTATGTATGAAAGAGACAAATATAGACAAGTGCTCACTTTTTCGAAATACTTGACGTGAGCAAACGTGAGCGCTAGACTGAAACTGCATGCAGGACGCAACTTCAATCATTTCAACTCACATATACGTACGCTCAGTTGACCAAGCATCGTATGTCATGCGGACCTCCGCCGAAACTATCTGAAACGGGCTCAGAAATGAATGTTTCGTCGGTAAAAAACGGATGTATGAGAAAAAATAGGCAAAAGAGACGACAACACAACAACAAAAAAGCAGTGCCGCACAACATCTGTTTCATGCTCTGAATCGTTCACGTTCGCGGAAATATTTCGGACATGAAACGGATACATAGATAAATAGCAATAATAAGTAAAAGAGGTAACCAACGGTTTAACTGACAATCGATGCAAACACACAATTTTCGGTATTTGTTTTGCTGTCGTTCGCGCTATTCTTCTTTATTGTGTATACATTTAGTGCAGCAGTCGCGTGCGCAGAAAAAAAGTGAAAACAAAAATTATTTGTTGTTGGCGTAATAAAGCAAAATAAGTAGATAAGAAAACAAATTGAAGTGAGTGGTGCATTTATGTATATGATGTGTTTATCTTTTTAATTTTCATTTTTTTTTTTTTTTTTTTATTACATATGTACATATATAGGAAAACATTAACAGCAGAATCCGCCTTAAAATATTGGTTTGATTTAGTGAACAGTGATGAGTCCGTCACAGACGCTTATGGTAATGCTATAATATTATCATGAGTATTTTATTTTCATACTCTCCTTGTGAGGAGATCATTAGGGTGTAATCTTTTAAGACGCCTGAGTGGTGCATTTAACCTTAGTGAGGCTACCAGTGGGTTTGGATGATGAATGAGTTTTATGTTGTATCTGCTGCTGTGGAAGTTAATTTCTTCTAGAACTGTTGACGTGTTCAGATCTCGGTAAAGAATCGTGTTTCTCACGTACCACGGAGCTCAAGTAATGCGGCGAAGGGCTTTGTTTTGACAAGCAAGGATCCCACGAATGTTATATGCAGCAGTGGTTCGCCATATCTGTATGCCATAACGCCAGACTGGGGCCACCACTTGCTTATAAATCAGCATTTTGCTAATTAACGATAGCCTGCTGTTTTCTCGCAGTAGCCAATCAAGTCTGCGCAACTTCTGGTAGCAACAAGCAGCGGCACTTTTGACATGGGCACGCCAAGTGAGACGTTTATCCAGGAGGATCAATCCGAGGTATCGAATTTGATTCATCTGTGTGATGATACTTGAGCCATATTTAATATCTGGACAGCCATCTCGCCTTAAAGTGAAAGTGCAGTTCATGGATTTTTCTGCGTTTATCCCGATGTTCCAACGTTTGGCCCAAGCGTAGAAACGTCGCAGGTATGATTGAGACGTATCAGCTGACACTTTGGGGGAGTCGTCATTTGCTAGGATGGCAGTGTCATCTGCATATGTTGCCAGCAATATGTCATGTGGTACCGGCATATCCGATGTGTACAACGTATATAGAACTAGTGCCAAGACACTGCCCTGAGGCACTCCAGCCTTAGTACCTCTAATAGACGAATTACCATCTCGCACCTTGACGAAACACGTTCTATCTGTCAAGTAGCTCCGTAGAAGAAGAAATTGCTTGCTTGGGAGTAGATCTTTTAGTTTGTGAAGTAAGCCATCGATCCATACCCTATCGAAGGCTTGTTTGACGTCCACGAATACAGCCGAGCAATATTTTTTCTTTTCGAATGCAGTGAGGAATTTTCATTAGCAATATTAGGAATTCATTGGCATTATAATACATATTGTGTACAACTGACATAATCAAACAGAGTGAGTAAACTAAATATTATTTAAAAAAAGTGAAGTTTTATTTTTTAACTTCTTTCATTCCTTCTTCCTAATAGAAACAAAATATCATCCAGTGGCGGTATACGGCAAGGTCAGTTGATAATAAACTTAAGTGAAGTGAGTGTTACATTTATTCTTTTCCATGATCATTAGCAACATAACAAATTCTGTGAACAACAAATCCTTATCGGTACAAAAACTTTACATTGTTGAGTGAGTAAACATGAAATTAAAATAGAAAGTGAAGTTTTATTTTTTGTTGTAGAATGTTTGTTTATACATTAATGAGGTAAATCGACCAAAAAAAAACCATTTATACTGCTTTTGCTCAGACAGAAATATATTCATATTTTTTCACTCCTGCTGATCGTCGCTTCCCCATACTTTCGCTTATTAACACTTGAATTCCCATGTCGCAAATGTAAAATTTTACCCTACCAATGCCAAAGATGTTTCACATCAAAAAATGAACTTCCCCATTTGTTTGTAACAGGTTGTCACCTACAGATTGTGCGTTGTCAGTTTAAAAAAAATTATAATTTCACTTACTGATTTTGCAACAATGATAGTGGGATTCAATTAAAAAAAATCGGTGTGGTAGAACACCATTATTGAACTTCTGTCACCTACAAGTGACACTTGCAATTGAGGGGTTTATTACATAACGACATTGTCATTTAATGACACTTTGCCCAATTTACTCTACCATTTCCTCCGTAATTAGTATGCTTGCGCATTTGTGTGTTTCTGTGATATTGTTTTCATTATTTTTACAACCCATTAATCCTGTTGAGTCAAAAATTAATTTTTGTGTATATTATGAAATAAGTCTACTGAAATGTGGCCATTCCTTCTGTGCTATTCTATTCATGTGCATTGCGTCGACAGACAAAACCATATCAAATTGGAATTATTGTACTATGTTATTCCTCATATATTTCCCTGCTAGATTAAGAAAATGCCTTTGAAAAGGAAAGAATCTATTCAATCAGAGCTTCACACTGCTTTCGTAGAACATGACGAATCAGTAGGTAAGTTGATTATTTTTTTTGTGATCTCCAATTATTAACTATATCTGTCATTTAAAGAAACTCAACTACGCAAAATTGGCGAACAGCAGATGCAGATGTCAGCGAAATTCGACAAACTAGTTGACGAAGTCATTTCGATGAGAAATGAAGTAACTGCTATAAAAGCAATAGTTTGTGCCGAGCCCCGAAACACACGGATCAGGGAGTAATTCATTGGTTTTTTATGATGGTTAAAATAATGAGATGTTTATTTTTTTTATATTTAATTTCATATTTATAGTTACCATATTGAAATAGTTTAAAATTTTTATCAATAAATAAATTAATGAATTATACACATTGTAAATATTATTTTCAAGCAAATGATATCACTTGTGGCCCGAAACCATTCCATTCCATTCCATTGGCGGTCTATGAAAGCAGTGGTTTTCCCATTTACCAATAAGTACTGTATTTTGATAAAGTTCAAGTTGGATAACTTTTCACAGTTGGCTTTGTCGACGAGTCTATGCAGTTAGTTGCCTTCATACGATTTCGTATATTTTAACTTTTCTGTTTCGTCTCCTTGAAAGCCAGAACAATCGCTTTGTTTACTTCCAGCTTCATACGATTTCATAGATTTAAACTATTGAAGCCGAGGCGTACAAAGCTCTTGAAGCCACAATACGTGCTCTGTAGTTGTGCGAAGGATGAATAAATTGTGTGCGAATTAACTTGTAAAAAAACAGCAAGAAGAAACACGAAACAAACAAAAATAAAGAAATGAAAACTAAAACTTAACTTTAATCAAAGATAAAGAAAATATAAAATTTATAAGAAACAAACAACATAATAATGGCAACGCTCAATAAATCAACAGCATCAGCGGTAGCAGACAACAACGATAGAACTGGACGAAATTTAAATGCTGAAAAATGAAATAGCAATGTTGAGACAGGACAACGTAAATAAAAAGGTGAACAGTGAAAGTGTAACTTCACCGATGATTTCGTTTGAGATGTTGAAGGATTTTCTCCCTTGGTTGGCTAACTCATTTGAATTGCATACGCGCATATTACAAGGTTGACGACAATATTTTGCGTGCCCTAGTATACAGCAAATTAAGAGGAAAAGCACAACAGTGGTTGTATTCAAACCCGGGATGTTGACAATCTTC
>JBAMAV010001007.1:0-15984 GCA_037043315.1 Amiota communis | reverse complement strand
TCTTTATAAATCCTGTTGTGTGAAACATAACGGGACATTTTTTGTTTCATTGGAAAGGCAATAAAGCAATGATTAAAACTGCATCAAAATTTTTTTCTAAACTTGGTAGAATGAGACATTTTCAGATGCATTTTTCCAAATTTTTTGTCTGTGCCAATACTTTTTTGATACACAGTAGATGTACATAAAAATTTTGTAAAATTGTTAAAAATATTTTTTTTTTAATTTGTTGCTTTTGTTTTGCACAATACTGCATATAAATGTGTTGAATTGATTGTACCAAAAATTGATATATGTAAAGGGTGATTAGAGGTTCACAACCTTGGGTTGGCAACACTGCTTTTTTTGAAAACCGATATAACAGCTGATAGTTGCTTTTTGTTTAGTTTGGTATTTCATTATGGATAGACTTACACCAGAGCAACGATTGCAAATTGTTGAAATTTTTTATCAAAATATGGTTCTTTTTGTCAAATTTATCGTGCACTTCGTCCATTTTATGGTAATCATAAGCGTCCATCAGAGCGTCTAATTCCAATAACTATGGATCGTTCTTGCAAAACGTTTACTCTTAATGATAATGTGCACCCCGGAAGACGCCGAACAGTGCGCACCGAACAAGCTGTAGCCGCTGTACAGAAAAGCGTTGAAGAAGACCCAAATCAATCAATTCGTTGCCGTTCTCAGGAAATGGGGTTGTGTCCATCTACTTTTTGGAAGATTTTACGAAAGGATCTTTGCTCAAAAGCCCTTAAGATTCAACTTGTGCAGGAATTAAGGCAAACGACCATCGTATGCACCGCCAATTCGGTCAATGGGCACAAATTGATATTGATCTTGATTTTCCATACAAAATTTTGTTCAGCGATGAAGCTCATTTTTGGTTGAATGGGTACGTACGTAAATAAGCAAAATTGTCGCATTTGGAGAAAAGATAATCCACAAGCTTTTGTCGAAACACCATTACATCCACAGAAAATTACTGTTTGAATCGCTTTATGGGACGGCGGAGTCATTGCTCCATATGTCTTCAAAAACGATGATGGTCAGAATGTTACTGTCAACGGTGAACGATAAAGATACATGATTATGATTACCATAAAATGTACCTCAAATAACTGGCATTAATCTTGCGCACGCTACAATTGATTTACTCAAAGAAACTTTTGATAAACGAATATTTTCACGTAATGGTCCTATTAATTGGCCACCAAGATCGTGTGACTTAACCCCATTGGATTATTTTCTTTGGGGCTATGTAAAGTCACTTGCCTACGCCGATAGACCGGACACAATTGAACACCTGAAAATCAACAATCGAAGAGTTATTGGCGAAATACGGCCGCAAATGCTGCGAAAAGTGTGTGAATATATTATATTCTATTATAAGTTTGTCATGAAGTTTGTAATATACAGAAGGAGACATCGCAGACCACATAAAGTATATATATTTATGATCAACTCGATGAGACGAGTTGATTTAGCCATTTCCGTCTGTCAGTATGTATGTAAACTTATCCCTCAGTTGTTGATCTAGAGAGCTGAAATTTTGCACATAGTTTTTCTCTGCACATCTGTCGGAATCAGCCGAATCGGACCACTAGGAGGGGTACCTGCCATATAAACCATCCTTTATAATAATGTTCTAATAAGAAAAAAGTTTTTGTTTTTTATTGTGACTTATCAAACTGAAATTTGGACACCATAAGTTTCTGATCCATATTCATAAACCATCTAAATCTCATGATTCCAGGGTTACCTCCTGGTACCTCCCATACAAACCCAAATTAAATGACAAACTTATAAAGAATAAAAGTACAAGAAAAGTGCCACTCAAACTGTGTTATTTGTTGATAATCAAACGTTAATACTTACTTAGCTGGCCATAACAACCCGTTTACCGGGTTACGGCCTTAGCTTCTCGGCTGCCACTCATGGTGTGTGCGCTAAATTTTATCCATGAGTGGAGGGACCTACAGTTTATAGTCGAATCCGAACGACTTTTTTGTGAGAAGCTTTTTCATGGCAGTTTTTTTGTTACTCTCAGAGCTTTTGCCAGAAGACTGCTGAGAGGAGAATCGCCGTTAGAAATAATTTTTATTTTTTTATTTCTATAAGGTGTTACCGCCGCTGGTATTCGAACCTGCGGCGGCCGCATAGTAGACCAGCACACTATCCACTAGGCTACGGCGACCTCAAACGTTAATAGAAAGAATATATTGTAGTGATGCTAAGAAAGGATGGTTGAATGCAACCCGGAGGAGCGTGAGGAGTATTACATCTTTGGCATAGCCAATGATAGCCCTCTTTCTGGTTTTTATTCAAAGTTGTGAAACTCTAAAAAACACACTTTACATGCCATATGCACCGACCAAGTATTCAAATTTTTTCATGGCCTAGTTAATGTTCAGTGTGTCTTGTAATTTTAAATTTGCTATCAACATATATTATATAATATACTATAGAATTTTTGATTATGTTGCAAATTGATCAATAACAATAAGAAAAAAACAAATGAAATATGATTATATAAGCCACAAAGAAAGCATTACAAAAAGCTATTAAAGAAACACGTTTGAAAAAAATTGTGTTGTAAAATAAATAAAAGTGTATGTTTTCTTATATAAAAAGCAATCTTTATTTATTGTGATTTTAAAAGCACAGCTTAACTAAAAACATTCTAGTATAATTCAATCTTTAAAATTGATATAAAAATATCACAAAAATTAATTATCGCGTAGGGCATACAAAGAAATTGACAAAATAACTGATTAATTTTTGTGTTACATTTAATTCGATTGCCTTAACATATAATTCATTAAGTGGCGGTTTCGATTTTTTTATTTGAATATTGTATTATATTATATATGTATATAGGCCCCTGAGGGTTCTACAGCTTCTGCCACAAAATTCGTTTGTGAGTTGATAAATTTTAGTCTATTTTTCCATCAACATGTTGAAAGAAAAAAAATTAGAAAACGTGAAAAGACAGACAGCATTGAAATTATAGGTATTTTGATATTTTTGTTTTTTTAATAGAAAACTGAGCGACAATGAAGAATTAAAATTATTCTTCGCTTATAAATTTTACTGTAGTATAATAACGCAAGAAAATATATAAAAAAAAGAATTTATAAAATAACATGTAGTACATAAATATAACTTAAGAATTCGTATCATTAATATGTACACATACTTTTTTACTAGTGTGAAATTTAACGCATCATTAGCCATGATGAAACCACTTGACCGATCATATAAACAAAATCGTAAAATGTGAAATTATCCAGGTTTTGGAAAACTGCCAGCATATTAGTAATCGGAAAATGTGCTTCTGCTGTGCTGCGAGAGTATCTTTTTTTTTTTAATTCTTACTCTTGCTTTGCTGTGCACAAAACAACAGCACATTTGAATTTTTTGTTTGGTTGTGCTTTACTGTTCTTTTGGCTGCGCACATTTCAACCATGGTACAATAATACAAGGTACAGCCAATTTGACTTTTTACTCTCTCAAAAATTACTCACTCTCAGTTGTTGTTGTCATTAGCATATCATTTAGTGTTGAACATTATTTGAAAATGCATTGAAAATTCTTCAATTATGCATTATTTCAGCGTTCTATACACTGATATGCTAATGACACCAAAAATTGAGAACGACACATAACTGTAAAAAATTGGCGCCACCTCTATTTCTTACACCATGCATTTCAACAACCAATGCGGCATAGCATTGGTTTTTTTTCATTGCTGTCGTATGTCCTGTCCTTTGTATGCAGCACGGCGGCATATTTTGTTTTGGACAAACAAGTGAGAACAACACCGTTGTGCATGAGACAGGCAACAAAAATCTTTGTGAGATGGAAAGAATTTATTTTGTTTTTTTAAGATCGCGACGTTTTCTCTGCTACAAGTACATATACATAAGTTCGTATACTGACTTTCACTTCGTACCCTTCAACAGTGACAGCGGCAGCATAGCATTGGTTCTCATTTCATTACTATTGCTGTGTTGCCGTGCTTCATACATACGACCAGGGCTGCATACCGCTTCAAAAATCGGTGTGGTTCGGTTCAATGGTTCAATATTTTTGTACTAAGTGTCTAAATATACGAGCCCTAACCATTATTAATTGGCACGGCATGTTTTTTTAATAGTTCAAGTTTCAATGGCTTCTATTTATGTCCAAGCAATAATTGAACACACAAGTTTATACTTTTTGGAAAGGTTATTTAATTACCTTTGATATCAAAACATCCACACATTTCATATAAATAAAACTGAAAATATATATTTAAACCAAACGCATTCAATAATACATGAATTATTTTTTACCATTATTAATTGGCACGGCAACGATATCTTTAAATTAAAACTGTAAAAAGTATAGATGTAGACAAAAACTGTAAGACTAACGGTATAGAATGTTGCGACGTATGAAATGCAAAAACAACTGGCTTTTGATTGTTGTTTTATTTCAATTAAGCCTTTTTTTTGCACAATGGTACGTGGTAAGCCAGTGTGTGAGCAAATTCGAGCCCTGATTATTGAAAAATTGAATTCGGGCAACAGCTATGGCGAAATATTAAAGAATCTGAAGTAATCCAAGTCTACGGTGCGAAATATAGTGCTAAGCTACAAAAAGAATGGCAACATTATCAATAATACAGCCAACAGCGGCCGCGTCTCAAAAATTACTCCACGTGACAAAAGAGCTTTGGCGACTAAGGCAAAATCGGCGAAGTACTGTTAGAGATATAGCGGTAAATAGGATATGGCTTCTATAAGGTATGATTGCATCACTTGCTTGGCAGAACGGATAATCTTATGTGACCAAACTATTTATGTTGATGCGTTTAGGCTAAAGAAAAACCTTTGCTCACATCTTTGTAAATGAAAAAAAGAATGCTATGGGCAAGACAAAGAAACAACTAGGTACAGAGGCAATGTAATTCTATTATTTTTAGCGATGAATCCAAATTTGATCCGTGTGTCGATGATACTCGAAAGCGAGTTATAAGAAAGTCCACTGAGACATATCACAAAGACTGTCTAAAACGCACTGTCAAGTTTCAAGGGAGCTCAATGGTGTGGGGATAAATGTCAGCAAATGGCACCGTAAATGCAGAAAAGTACAAGTGTATCTTAGAAAAGAACCTCATTCCATCAATACCGAAGCTTTGTAACTGTGGGGAATATACCATCCAACACGGTGATACACAAACCGCAAAAAAAACAAAAAAATGGCTTCAAGAGAATGGAATTGATGTCCTAGACTGGCCATCATCAAGCCCAGATTTGAATCCAATAGAAAACTTGTGGGGAATCATGAAAAGAAAGCTGAGAAATTATCCTCAGCGTACTCTGGTTGGATTAAAGTCAAAAATTCAGGAAATTTCAGACTCCATATCTCCAAAAGATTGCCTAAATATAATAAATACTATGGAAAAACGAGTTAAAGACGTTATTAAAAATAAGGGTGATGTTAATCAGTTTTAATTTAAAGATATCGTTACCGTGCAAATTAATAATGGTATAAAATAATTCATGTATTATTGAAGTCGTTTGGTTTAAATATATATTTTCAGTTTTATTTATATTAATTAATTTGATATCAAATTAAAGGTAATTAAACAAACTTTCCAAAAAGTATAAATTTGTGTGTTCAATTATTGCTTGGATATAAATAGAAGCCATTGAAACTTGAACTTTCAAAAAACAATATGCCGTGCCAATTAATAGTGGTTAGGGCTCGTATTTTGTGTCAAAACTTTTCTTTTACGAAAATTATTATTATTCAAATTAAATACAAGAATGAGTTCTAAAGTCAAAAAAAATAAATTTTAGTAGGTTTATCATAAGAGCTGCATTTTTAGCATGAACCGAACCGAACCATTTTTGGAGTGGTTTTTGGTTCGGTTCTGAATTTTTAAGATAACAATGGTTCGGTCCAAGTTTCGGTTCGAAGCCCAAAAACTCGACATACGACAGCGCAGGGACAGCACAGCATTGAATTATTTTATTATTGTTGTCGCTGTGCTACCGTGCTGGCAACTTTTTGCAGTCACAGCATAGACGCAGCAAATCAAATGAAACATCTGCAGCATTTTTAAACCCTGAAATCATCCCTCAGTTTTTTAGACTTCTTTTCGAATCACTCATATCATTTGTTTTAGCCGAGAAAACCGAACCACCGAAAAACTAAACCTAGTAGCTAAGCTGGTCCAAATTACTATAGAAGTGCACAAAATTGATTGATCGAACCACTATTAATGAACCCAGAAAGGGGGCCTCAAAAAAATTAAAGTATTTATTTATAATTTAATAAATAATAAAAATTGCATAAAGTTTACACAAGGTTTGGTGGCACCAAAGTTGGCGTTCAATGTTTTTTTTTTATAAAATACTTTCATGTAGATACTTTCATAGAAGCAGGCAGCACATACAAGATATAACTAAACTTGGCGAAAGCAATCATATATATAGTTCTTTCAAATAATAATAATAATAATATAAACATATATATATTTATAATTTCAATATTATAAAAACACTTTTAATAAAAATCAACTTCATAATTTTGAAATTATAAATTTAATTATAACGTTAAGTGGATAACTTTCTTAAATGATTTTGGTTATGTTCTTATGAAACACTTTTCTCCACTAAACGTTTAACTATAATTTTTTCATCGATTATACATCCCTGATCAGCCATTTTCTGTAATTTTAATGCTTTCTGTTCGCGTTTCTCACGTTTTCTTATCTTTCTGATTTGTTTAAATAACTTTGCCTGTCTTTTTACTTTATTTGGATTCTCATCACAATAATCCAGTAATGTTTCACAAAAAGCACGTCCCATATGTTCGTAGTCCTGTAAAAATGTTTTCAAAATAAAGGAATGAAAGATATAATATATGTTTGTAATTTAACTAAAATTAAATTTTTCTTTTTTGCATATATAAAAATAATTGTTTAATTTGGTTTCTCCTTATAGAATTAAATAAAAACCAGAAAGAAGGTTATATCTGGCCTTGCCAATGATGAAATACTTTTCTCGCCCCTGTGAATGAGCATACAGAAATATTATATTAATGATTTGACTTACGTCAGTTTTCATACTAATTTCAATACACCAATAGTCGCATGTAGATGGCGAATAGCATGGTGTATTGAGCTTACATATGGGGCGCTATGCGATCCAGTAACCCTCTGTTCTTGAAATTTACATGGTCGGTAAATATGAATCAGACACTCATAGTGTCCAAATTTCAAATCGATAAGTTAAAAAGTTTTTCTAATAAGAAGATTAGTTTTAATTTGGCTTTGTATGGGTGGTACCTCCTTGTGGTCCGATTCGGGTGATGACAAATGTGAAGCGTATGGTAAAAAAAAACCTGTGTGTAAAATTTCAGCTCTCTAGCTAAAAAACTGAGAGACTAATTTGCATACATACAGACGGACACACGGACATGTCTAAATCAACTTGGCTCATCGAGATTATATTCTTTATGGGGTCTGCGATGCCTTTTTCTGTGTGTTACAAACTTCATGGCAAACTTATAATACCATTTTTAAACTTAATTTTGGCTAGTATTTGGTGTACGCACCTTTGGCATGTGTAACAAATTGAGGCCTTCTTTGCGTTGATCAAATTAGGTGTTATAGATCGTATTCCTGGGGGTTTTTTTTACTTTCCTTATGTATAATTCTAATTAAGTTTTGCCACCTTTCTTTCGAACGAGCCCACAAATTTTCAATTGGGTTAAATCTGGGCTTTGTGGAGGTGTGAATATTACTAACACTTTTTGAGTTATAGGAAGTTTTCGGATGCATAAGGGCCGATCCGACTCAAGGTTGTATGCGTAACAATAGAGTGAAAGCTATAAAAATGAGGATCCACTCAAATGGAAATTAGCCAAATTAATTACTATTCCTAAACCCGATAAGACTCTCCTGAAAGCTTTTGACATATTAGTTTACTTTGTGGTTTCTCAAAAATAATCGAAAGTTTAAAAATAAAATAAGTAATTTCGCATATGGATGAAAATAACATCCTTCTTCATGAACGACGCAAATTCAGTTAGCAAACAAATTTGTGCTGGAGTACCCAGGGTTCTGTTTTAAGCCCCATTCTTTACAATGTCTATACTCACGATACACCAATTTCTGAGAATTCTGTTACCTAAATTTTTGTTTCAAGGTGCTGTAAATAATCTATTAACTTACTTCATAAATTGCAAAATCAAATTGAATGCAAGTAAAACGAAAGCCATTTACTATACTAATAAGGCTTGCAACCTACCAAGTTCTAACCTTATAGTCAATACAAAATGCTTTCCATGGGAAAACTACCGTTCGGTTCGGGATGCAGCCCGGTGGAGCGTGAAGAGTATTACATCTTTGGCATAGCCATACGCTGCACATTTGTCGGAATCAGCCAAATCGGACCACTAGGGAAGGTACCTCCCATACAAACCCAAATTTAATTTAAAGTTGTTATTAGAAAAACGTTTTTGTTTTTCTAATTACCGAATCAAAATTTGGACACGATAAGTTTCAGATCCATATTCATCAACCATGTAAATTTCAAGATCCGAGGGATACCTCTCATACAATTCCAAATTGAAAAAGTAAAGGTTGTTTTTTAAGAGGTTCAAAACCTTGAAATTGCAACACTGCTTTATTTGACAACCGATTTAACAGCTGATAGTTGCTTTTTGTTTAGTTTGGTTTGGTATTTCATTATGGATAGACTTACATCAGAGCAACGCTTGCAAATTGTTGAAATTTTTATCAAAATAATGGTTCTGTTCGTCAAACTTATCGTGCACTTCGTCCATTTTATGATTATCATAAGCGTCCTAATTCCAATAACTTTGAATCGTTTTTGCAAAACGTTTACTCTTAATTATAATGTGCATCCCGTAAGATGCCGAGCAGTGCGCACCGAACAAGCTGTAGCCGCTGTACAGAAAAGCGTTGAAGAAGACCCAAATCAATCAATTCGTTGCTGTTCTCAGCAAATGGGGTTGTGTCCATCCACTTTATGGAAGATTTTACGAAGAATCTTTACTCAAAAGCCCTTAAGATTCAACTTGTGCAGGAATTAAGGCCAAACGACCATCGTATGCGCCGCCAATTCGGTCAATGGGCACAAATTGATATTGATCTTGATTTTCCATACAAAATTTCGTTCAGCGATGAAGCTCAGTTTTGGTTGAATGGGTACGTAAATAAGCAAAATTGTCGCATTTAGAGTGAAGATAATCCACAAGCTTTTGTCGAAACACCATTACATCCACAGAAAATTACTGTTTGGTTCGCTTTATGGGACGGCGGAGTCATTGCTCCATATGTCTTCAAAAACGATGATGGTCAGAATGTTACTGTCAACGGTGAAAGGTACAGAGACTTGATTAGAAGTTTTTTCGTACCTCAATTAGCTGGTATTAATCTTGCTGACATGTGGTTCCAATAGGACGGAGCCACATGCCACACAGCGCGTTCTACAATTGATTTACTCAAAGAAACTTTTATTATATATTTATTTATTTAACCCATAATTAATGCAAATTCATACATAATTAATTATCTTTCCTATTTTACAGAGTTTAGTTTTCAAGTTTTTAATCTACTTAGCTACTGAAAAAAAGAAACTTTTGATGAACGAATATTTTCACGTAATGGTCCTATTAATTGGCCACTAAGATCGTGTGATTTAACCCCATTGGATTATTTTCTTTGGGGCTATGTAAAGTCACTTGCCTACGCCGATAAACCAGACACAATTGAACACCTGAAAATCAACATTCAAAGCGTTATTGGCGAAATACGGCCGCAAATGTTGCGAAAAGTGTGTGAAAATTGGACTTCCAGATTGCGCCTTTAATGCGCAATATTTAAACATTAATGTCATAAAATTGCACTGGCCAACAACATCAAACTCTTTTTTGGTGATTGAAATATTGTAGTGGTTTTTTACTAATTTTTAGACAAAAAAGTAAAACTAAATCGGTTACAAGGTTAAAGTGCGGCAATATTACCCTAATCCCATGCGCTGTAAGAATTGCCAACTTTTGGGATATATAGCTAAACGCTGCAAAAACACCTCTGTTTGCGTTCAGTGTAATCTGCTAACCCATGCTCCTATAGACTGTACCCGTACTCAATGTGCTAACTGCTCTGAAGATCACTCCTCTTCCTCAAACAAATGTAAGAAATTTATCCAACAAAAAGATATCATAAAGATACAGACACAAAAAAAATGCAATATAAAAGAAGCTAGACATATCTACAGAAGTCAATACCCCTTGAATGCAAGCCCCGCTACCCGCACTTATGCTCAAACGGCATCACAAAACTCTTCTCTGATCAGCAATGCTGACTCTTCCTCTCCACAAACAAACGTAATAAAAACTTCAAACACTGTTACTGTTAATAGCGATAACAAAAACAACAAAACTTCTGTTAAATTAGAATACTCTAAGTATAATAATAATCCAACAACATTTTTACAAAACGAAACTGTATTAGCACAATCTGTGCTTGAAAAAAACAGAACAAACAATAAACCACCGTAATGCAATAAAATTATTCGTCCGCCTCCGACTCGGTCACACCTCCCTCACTCATCAACACCTATTGTGCGGCCGCAACAATGATACATGTCCTCTCTGCAATGACGTTGCAACTGTGGAACACCTGCTCTCAGAATGCAATGCAATACATCACCTTCGAGTCCAAACCAAAGTTAACATGATAGAGCTCCTGGGCAATCCAAATCTTAGCAACATAAACTCGATCTATAATTTTTTTAATTCTACTAATTTGATAAATCTTATATGCAATTAACACCAAAGTACATCACGTTGATGGGGTTTTCCGTTTACACCGGATATTTTGCATCACGAACAGCTGTTTTTTGTTTTGGTTATACACACACGTGGAACTTGCGAGCACGTTGGTTAAATATAAACTAAAAGTTTGTGATAAATACATGATTTAGAACATTTTGCAACATATGCAAATAATTCTTGCAATTTCTTTTTCATTCCTGATACTTAATTTATTAAATTCTTTTAAAAAAATTGACAATTTATTGTTTACTTAACAATGTTTTGAGCCGTCAGCTGCTGTTTAGTGATGCGACAGGTGGAAAAACACAAAAAAACTTGGCAGCACTGCAGAAAATATCTAGAGAGACCATTATTAATTTTCATATCAAGGCATATCAGTTCTTGATGCGACTATTGATCCCCATCACATTCTACAACAACAACCCCTGAATGACGTCATTTTCCTTGTGGTTGTTGTCGAATCTGATACGTATCAGTAGGCACATCAATGTTGATGTTGATGTGCTTTGGTGTAAATTGCATATTATATAACTAATATTAATTCATCTTCAATACTTCAATACAGCTAGCGCTCTTAATTTTAAGTAGTATAAGAATTTTTTTTTTTTTTATTCTACTTCTTAATAATAATAATAATAAATCGGTTACTGTTATATTTACACACTTCATGGGAGTGAATAGTATTATAAGTTTGTCATGAAGTTTGTATCACACAGTAGGAGACATCGCAGACCACATAAAGTTTGTAATCAGCTCAATGAGACGAGTTGATTTAGCAATGTCCGTCTGTCCGTCTGTTCGCAAAACATGTCCCACAGTTTTTGAGCTAGAGAGCTGAAATTTTGTACATAGGTTTCCTTTTACCAAACGCAGAACGTTTGTCGGAATTAGCCGAATCGGACCACTAGGGGGGTACCTCCCATACAAACCCCTTTTTAAATTTATATTCTTATTAGAAAAAGTTTTTTGTTTTTTGACTTGTTGAATTAAAATTTGGACACTATAAGTTTCTGTTCCCCATCCATCAGCCATGTAAATTTCATAATCCTCGGGTTACCAGCAAGGGTACCTCCCATACAAACTCACATTAAATGACAAACTTATAAAGAGTTTAACTACAAAATAAATGCAATGCAACTCAAACTGTGTTCTTTGTTGATACTCAAAATGTGTTCTTTGTTGATAATCAAACTGTAACAGAGAGAATATGGTGATGCTAAGAAAGGAAGGTTGGATGCAACCCGGAGGAGCGTGAAGAGTATTACGTCTTTGGCACAGCCAATGATAGCTTCTTTCTGGTTTATTTTTATTTCTTTTCAACTTCCATGAATAGGTTTTTTTTTTAAACTAAAATATTATAAATATTATACACTTTTTAAATATTGAACTAAATTACTCGTATTATGAGTTTGTTGATATTACTTTATATGAATTTAATGTTTTCAGATTTTCAATAACATAAATAACATTAGTAGTGTTATTACGTATACAAACTCTATGTGAATGTAAAAAAGAGCTGATAGAAAAAACTAAGGGCAGATTCGAAATCAGCGACCTCGAATTAATAAAAAACCACTACAATATTTCAATCACCAAAAATGGTGTCGCCCAGTGTTATCTATCCAATAAAGCCAGTTTAGTTGATATTAAAGATATTTTTCTTTGTGTTACTTTAATTTAAAGTTGTGTAACTCTAAAAAATACAAAACTGTAGAGTGCGACTCAAACTGTGCTCACATTTGATACATTGTGTTCTTTGTTGATACTCAAACTGTAGCAGAGAGAATATAGCGATCCTAAGAAATGAAGGTTGGATGCTTAGAAAGGAAGCTTATCTGACATCTGGCATTTGTCGCCGTTCGGTTCGGGATGCAACACAGACGAGCTTGAAGAGTAATACATCTTTGGCATAGCCAATGATAACCTTTTTTCTGTTTTATTTTATAAATTTTTGCCTTTTCGACTAGAATTTTATTAAAATTTTTAATTTTTTTTTCTAGTTGTTAGCTATTTTCTTTAAAATTTTGCTCAAGTTAAAAACTTTTTTAACCTTTTATTATATCTATTATGAGATTACCTGTATATTAAAATGTGTACCCTTACGACCACCCAATGATGAGCCACCAAAGGATGCTTCAATAGTATAACTATTTGTTATACCCAACATCCAGACAACAATGCGACCGGTGCCTTCTTTGCTGCGTTGTATCTTAAATTTGCAGCTTTCAAAAGAGAACTATAAAAAGATTTTAGATTTAATAAAAAATTAGTAAATTTATTAAGACATTCATGTGGGCAGGTAGAGTACAAATTTTACAATGTGATTTTGTGTTTATTACTCACCCTATCAGCGACGTTTTTATGCAACATCAATGGGAAAACTTGTTCAGTTAATTTTTTTTCTGGATTACGTTTATTCTCACAACCATATATAAATATATTGTGTCTGCGTGAATGCGCGTGCATATCACAGTACATCGAAACACCACATTCCTCAATCAGTCTGGAAAAAAATGGTTTAGAGTTTAATGGGAGAATGATAAAGGAAAATAAATACCGACAACAATTAGGACTGAAATGTTTATATAATCGATATTTTCAATTTTTAGTGTAGTGAATTTTTATGGTTTTTTAAGTCGATTGAATTTTGTTTTTAAAGTTTGTTTATAATGCATTTAAGATATGTGAGAGGTTAAAAAAATAACATAAAACTATAAACTATATAAATTATTTCTTTCTTGATTTTTGGTATCAGTCAATAATTTCCGAGAAAATTTTGTTCTGTTCTCATTTTATACATGTTGTATTTGCTATAAGTTTGATGTAATTTTTTATTCTATACATATTTATAATAAATGCATTCAAACACCAGAAAGAAGGTTATATTTGGCTATGCCAAAGATATAATACTCTTTACGCTCCTCCGGGTTGCATCCCGATTCGGATCACTAGGAAGGATACCTCCCATACAAATCCAAAATCAAATTAAAATTCATTTTAGAGGAAAAAAATTTTGGTTAATTTTTTGTGGCTTGTCGAACTGAAATTTGAACAATATAAGTGCCTGAAACATATTCACCAACCATGTAAATTTAAGACGCCATCTACATGTGACACATATTTCAAAGCGCCATTTAGGTGTGCCTATTGGTGTATTGAAACTACTTTGAATACTGACTCGACTCTAAACGCAAGTCAAAAAAAAAAATAATTAAATATTGCAGCATGCTCATTCACAGGAGCGTGAAGAGAAAAACATCTTTGGCAAAACCAAAGATAACCTTCTTTCTGATTTACGCTTTTAATTGACTTTGAAAATGTCTTTTTTGACCTATTTTTTATGTTTTAAATGTAATAATTAGTTTAGAGCTGTCATTTGGTACAAAACCGTATTTTCATTTAGTTATTTATTTCAGTCTTGATAATTCAACCCTACCACTAAAATCGATCATCCAATTCAATTTTTTCACATTCTTAATCGGAATTTCATATTGCGCTTTAATGGTAGATAAGTAGATCAAAATTCATAATATTAAACAAATTGGATCGATCAACCCAAGACAAGCTTTCCTGAAAGGGTTCTATTTTTGTAATATTTATTATTTCTGTTAATAAATATATTTCACTAAAGACATACATTTTAGTTATCTTGGATTAACTAAATAAACAATAAATTACTTCAAATGTATGTTATTTTTGTTGCGATCAAATTCAGCATTTTTTAGGGTTCCGTACCCAAAGGGTGCGAACGAGACCCTATTACTAAGCTTCCGCCGTCCGTCCGACTCCGTTCTATCTCATGAACCGCAATAGCTAGACAGTTGAAATTTTCACAGAATGTGTATTTCTATTTTCATGATAGCTACAAATACTAAAACTAAAATGAAGTGAAAAATTAAAGGGATCCCCATACAAGAAACGTGTGCTCCAATATTCACTGCGCACAGTTGTAGAAGTTTTGTGATTTATTTCGTTTCATATTTTGGTCATGTTTTTTTTTTGTAGTATACTTTTAGGCTTTATGAATATTTCGCAAAAGATTTTTGTCAATTTCATAATAAATGCATATTCATTGTGTTTGGAATTGCTCGAGCATTGAGTTATTGAAGACATAATTCATTTTTGAGGCAAAAATGTTTTACGATGGTACGGAGCCCTCCGTGTGCGAGTCCGACTCACACTTGGCTGATTTTTTTTTCTGGTTTTTGTCCCATTTTATTCATTATATTGAACTTACCTTCTAATCATAGCTTTTGTGTACCAAATGGATGGATACGTCTCACGTATAACGGTGCGATATTGACGATTTAAATCTTTGCCAGTTAATGAGTTGCGAGTATTGCCGACAATGACACCGTCCGGGTTTAGCATCGGTATCAATTTAAAAATAAATTTGTGACGTAAACGCTTTGCTACAGTTGTTTCGCCTGTTATAAAATCCATTAGACCCTTCATCATCCATGATGCTGGTGTTTCCGATGGATGAACACGTGCTGATACAACAATTGATTTCTTCCGCTTTTTTTGCAAAATAAATAAACAGCGGAAAATACTATTAAAAATTTTTGCAATAAATTTTAGCATAATTTAATTTTTTTAAATTAAGATTTTATTATAAGGAAGTGCGGGTGCTATAGTTAGGTAGTCCAGACAAAGAAGCAAGCGCACAGTCAGCATAACTTATGTAAATAATATCAATGCTTCGAATTGTTGCTTGCGACGAACGACGAAACATAATACTTTACACAAATAAACAAAGTGCACAATTTGTGGATACCAGCTAGCGATATCGTCAACGACCAAGTTGCAGAATTAGGAGTCAGCGATAGGGAAAGTGAGGTTTAGCTTTGAGCAAAAATAATTGTAACATTGAGTCTTTAAGAGAACCACTTGCACAAAATATAATTAATAAAAAGTTAAATAAAAACTTAATTGGGGCCCGACGTGGGGCAATAATTGTTAATATAAGTGAATTAATAATTTGAAGAATAAAAATTGCGATTCCCAACACCCTCCAATTTTTAAAATAAAAGAAAATTTTGAAACTAACAAAAAATAAATCAATAAGAACTGCGATTCACCAACACTAGGGACCCTCCAGTTCTAGAAAGTAACAGAAATTAAAAA
>JBAMAV010001006.1:0-63095 GCA_037043315.1 Amiota communis | reverse complement strand
TAATACTATTCACTCACGTGAAGAGTATAAAAAGGGTTAAAAATTTTAAAAATAAAAATCACAAGCTAACTGAAGAAGAATCCACAACTTTAAAAAACAAAAACAAAAAAAAAAGAGTGAAAAATAACAACAACAGACCGGCCGGAACCCACAA
Source organism: Amiota communis (assembly GCA_037043315.1). NCBI lineage: Eukaryota > Metazoa > Arthropoda > Insecta > Diptera > Drosophilidae > Amiota > Amiota communis. The sequence goes on along the minus strand of JBAMAV010001006.1, from coordinate 62,941 downwards.
TAAGACACTAGAGTACGATTTCACCCTATGCAGCGAAGACAGCACCTGCAGCAACAACATACAAAAACAACAGTAGTAACAGCAGAGCAACCGAAGCAGACATCATCCAGGAGTAGAAATTTAAGAACCATCGTAGTTAAGGAAGCTTTACAGAACATGTAAGTGATTGTTTATTGATTCTTATTTTAAATAAAAGTGCCTTGAATAAAAGTGAGATAAACATAAGAAAACTAAAATATATTAAAGGAAAACTTGAGTAAATGTTTGTGTTGTGAAATATCGATTTTGTGAAGTGGAAAGACTTGAATGAGTGACATTAGAGAGAGTGTTGAGGAGTTAGTAGAGAGAATTGGTAATATTGAGATTGGCATAAGAGAGCTAGTCGGTAGTAGAGAAGAACAAAATCAAGAACGAAACATGTCCCTCACACAAGAACAACTAAAAACGTTGATAGAAACTGCTGTCAACTCAGCACTCTCTACTCAAAAGAATCAATTCGATAATGAGTTAGAGGGACTAAAACAGCGAATTAACGAAATTAATATCAATGTCCCTGAGATAGTGGTTTATAATGAGGTAATGTTTAGGGAAGGTTTGGAGTGCAGTGAGTCCCTTGACATTGTTAAGTCCCTTCCTAACTTTCACGGAAATTAGGAAGCTTACGTGTCATGGAGACAAGCAGTCCACACCGCCTACAAATTATTTGAGAAATATGATGGTAGCTCAAAACACTAACAAGCTGTGGCCATAATTAGAAATAAAATTAAGGGATCAGCAGATATGGCCCTAGCTTCTTTTAATACAGTTTTGAATTTCAAAGCCATAATAGCTCGTCTTGATTTTACATACGCCGATAAACGGCCTGTGTACCTCAATGAACAGGAATTATCTACCTGAAGACAGGGAAATCTGACCAAATTGAAAGAAAATTAACTTTGCTCATAAATAAAACAAATATGACGTGCAGTGGCGATAGAGCCGAATTCGCCAATGCCACATATAGGGCAAACGCCTTGCGAGTATTTATTTCTGACACAAGAAAGTCCTTAAGCGATATCCTATTTGCAGCCCGTCCTGCCGACTTTGGCACAAGAAGTGGAAGCAAATCAGGAAAGATACCAATTTGCAGCTAGCTTTTCGAGGAGTGCAGAGGAAAAAGCTCAACGGAATGAGCAAAGGTCAAGGAAGGAATAGGGATAGAAATAACTTTGGACAGAATCAGTCAAATAATCCAATCGAAGAAGTCCGCAATTTACTAAAAGAGGGCATAATTCGACCTTCCAGATCACCCTACAATAGTCTTGTTTGGGTTGTAGATAAAAAAGGAGTTGATGAGCACGGAAATATAATAGATTTTAGAAAGCTTAATGAAAAACCAATAGATGATAAATACCCTATTCTTAATATATCGGTAATACAGTCAAACATGGGAAAGGCAAAATAATTCACAACACTTGATTTAAAATCTGGCTTCCATCAGATAGCTCCGTCAGAACAGGACAGAGAGAAGACTGCTTTTTCATGAGCATTATGAATTTTGTAGGCTCCCTTTCGGACTAAAGAATGCACCAAGCATCTTTCAACGGGCTATTAACGATGTACTGCGGAAGCATATAGGGAAATTCTGTGATGTTTACGTGGACGATGTTATCATATTTTAAGAAAATGTAAATGATCATGTTGAACATATTGCCTGGCAAAACATGCTACTATTTGAGGCAAACATGCGAGTCTCACTCGAGAAGTCACACTTTTTTAAAGAAAAAGTAGAATACATAGGTTTTGTCGTATTTGGCGGGGGCTTTACAACAAACCCTGACAAGATAGAGGTAATACGCAATTATTCACAACCAACTACATTATTTAACATTAGATCCTTTTTAGGACTAGCAAGTTACTATAGGTGTTTCATCAGGGATTTCGCTTCAATAGCGAAACCTTTAACTGACATATTGAAAAGTGAAAATGGGCGAATCAGCGCAAATCAATCCAAAAAGGTAATGGTGAACTTGGACAAGGAACAGGTTCAAGCTTTTGAAAAGTTGCAGGAGGTACTTGTATCTGAAGAAGTCATGCTACGCTACCCAGATTTTAGACAGCCGTTCGATCTAACGACGGACGCTTCTTCCTTGGGTTTAGGAGCTGTTCTATCACAGGAGGGAAAACCTCCCACTATGATATCTCGAACATTAAAAGATAGGGAATTAAATTTCGCAACCAATGAACGAGAATTGCTTGCCATTGTTTGGGCACTCAAAAGCCTAAGAAATTGCCTATATGGTGTAAAAAATTTTAATATCTTTACGGACCACCAGCCCCTTACGTTTTCGGTTTCGGACAGAAATCCAAATCTTCTTTATTACATAGTATAGCAAAGTCGAAATTTCAAGAAGTTAGAATACAGATTACTTTTAAACCACGCAACGTATTTTGATACGGTTTTCACTGTTAATTAAAGAATTTCCTTAGAAAAGTTTGCATATACATAAATAATTGATTCAATAATAAAAGCATTAATGATTATTATCTTATTTTGACATTCACCAAAAAAGGTATTTGTAATTCACTACAACACCAAACAGCTCATTTTGGTTCGCAAAACAGTTCAAAAAGTAGTTCTTTTCCCATTTACCAATACTGTATTTTGATAATTTCACAGGTTGGCTTTGCGGACGAGTCCCGTTTTGTTCGCTTATAAAATTAATGTAGTTGTAATAGTGTTATAATTTATGGAAAAAGCATTTACTGCTACTACAATATTGCAGCTTTTCATTCTTTACACAGCAAAGTTTCTTCACATGTGATTTTAGAATTAAATTAAACTAATTATTATTATCATTTAAGCCATACTATAAGGTAAAGAAAACATTTTTTTACTTGCAATGTAAGGAAAAATGTCACCTACCAACGATCAAACTGTAGACAATGCTATTGATCTGGAAGAGGCTGTTCATTTCCAAACAGAATTTCTTAACTCTCTACAGCTTTCTGGTTTGCGCCCACATCAATTCGTTTTAAAAGTAAGGTGTCCCTATTTTATTACGGAACCTTAATCCACCAAAATTGTGCAATGGTACACGTTTACAGATAAAACCAATAAATAAAACTACATAATAGAGTGTACAATACTGACCGGATGTGGAACTGGAGAAGTCGTTTTAATTCCCCGGATTCCATTAATACTAACGGATCTACCTTTCCAATTTAGAAAATTGCAATTTCCTATAAAATTGTCATTTTCAATGACAATTATCAAATCACAAGGTCAAACATGGACAGTTATATGTAGCTCTTTCATGCGTCACTTCTGTTCGTATTGTGTAATGACAAATAAGCTGTAAAAATTGTATACAAAGACATATTGTAAACAAAAATTTGTTAAAAAATTAATTAATTAATTAAATTAGGAGGTACCCCACCTGGTAGCCCTAGGATCATGAAATTTACATAATGGATTACAAACTTATCGTGTCCAAATTTCAGTTCGATACGTTAAAAAACCAAAAAAATGTTCTAACAAGAACATTAATTTAAAGGGGTGGTTTGTATGGGAGGTACCCCCCCAAGTGGTCCGATTCAGCTGATTCCGACAAATGTGCTGCGTATGGTAAAAGGAAGCCTATTTCAGCTCTCTAGCTCAAAAACTGAGGGACTAGTTTGCATACATACAGACAGACAGACGGACAGACGGACATGGCTAAATCAACTTGTCTCATCGAGCTGATCACAAATATATATACTTTATGTGGTCTGCTATGTCTCCTTCTGTGTATTACAAACTTCATGACAAACTTATAATACTATTCACTCCCGTGAAGTGTATAAAAAGGGTTAAAAATTTTAAAAATAAAAATCACAAGCTAACTGAAGAAGAATCCACAACTTTAAAAAACAAAAAAAAAAAAAAAAAAGAGTGAAAAATAACAACAACAGACCGGCCGGAACCCACAATAAGACACTAGAGTACGATTTCACCCTATGCAGCGAAGACAGCACCTGCAGCAACAACATACAAAAACAACAGCAGTAACAGCAGAGCAACCGAAGCAGACATCATCCAGGAGTAGAAATTTAAGAACCATCGTACTTAAGGCAGCTTTACAGAACATGTAAGTGATTGTTTATTGATTCTTATTTTAAATAAAAGTGCCTTGAATAAAAGTGAGATAAACATAAGAAAACTAAAATATATTAAAGGAAAACTTGAGTAAATGTTTGTGTTGTGAAATATCGATTTTGTGAAGTGGAAAGACTTGAATGAGTGACATTAGAGAGAGTGTTGAGGAGTTAGTAGAGAGAATTGGTAATACTGAGATTGGCATAAGAGAGCTAGTCGGTAGTAGAGAAGAACAAAATCAAGAACGAAACATGTCCCTTACACAAGAACAACTAAAAACGTTGATAGAAACTGCTGTCAACTCGGCACTCTCTACTCAAAAGAATCAATTCGATAATGAGTTAGAGGGACTAAAACAGCGAATTAACGAAATTAATATCAATGTCCCTGAGGTAGTGGTTTATAATGAGGTAATGTTTAGGGAAGGTTTGGAGTGCAGTGAGTCCCTTGACATTGTTAAGTCCCTTCCTAACTTTCACGGAAATTAGGAAGCTTACGTGTCATGGAGACAAGCAGTCCACACCGCCTACAAATTATTTGAGAAATATGATGGTAGCTCAAAACACTAACAAGCTGTGGCCATAATTAGAAATAAAATTAAGGGATCAGCAGATATGGCCCTAGCTTCTTTTAATACAGTTTTGAATTTCAAAGCCATAATAGCTCGTCTTGATTTTACATACGCCGATAAACGGCCTGTGTACCTCAATGAACAGGAATTATCTACCTGAAGACAGGGAAATCTGACCAAATTGAAAGAAAATTAACTTTGCTCATAAATAAAACAAATATGACGTGCAGTGGCGATAGAGCCGAATTCGCCAATGCCACATATAGGGCAAACGCCTTGCGAGTATTTATTTCTGACACAAGAAAGTCCTTAAGCGATATCCTATTTGCAGCCCGTCCTGCCTACTTTGGCACAAGAAGTGGAAGCAAATCAGGAAAGATACCAATTTGCAGCTAGCTTTTCGAGGAGTGCAGAGGAAAAAGCTCAACGGAATGAGCAAAGGTCAAGGAAGGAATAGGGATAGAAATAACTTTGGACAGAATCAGTCAAATAATCCAATCGAAGAAGTCCGCAATTTACTAAAAGAGGGCATAATTCGACCTTCCAGATCACCCTACAATAGTCTTGTTTGGGTTGTAGATAAAAAAGGAGTTGATGAGCACGGAAATATAATAGATTTTAGAAAGCTTAATGAAAAAACAATAGATGATAAATACCCTATTCTTAATATATCGGTAATACAGTCAAACATGGGAAAGGCAAAATAATTCACAACACTTGATTTAAAATCTGGCTTCCATCAGATAGCTCCGTCAGAACAGGACAGAGAGAAGACTGCTTTTTCATGAGCATTATGAATTTTGTAGGCTCCCTTTCGGACTAAAGAATGCACCAAGCATCTTTCAACGGGCTATTAACGATGTACTGCGGAAGCATATAGGGAAATTCTGTGATGTTTACGTGGACGATGTTATCATATTTTAAGAAAATGTAAATGATCATGTTGAACATATTGCCTGGCAAAACATGCTACTATTTGAGGCAAACATGCGAGTCTCACTCGAGAAGTCACACTTTTTTAAAGAAAAAGTAGAATACATAGGTTTTGTCGTATTTGGCGGGGGCTTTACAACAAACCCTGACAAGATAGAGGTAATACGCAATTATTCACAACCAACTACATTATTTAACATTAGATCCTTTTTAGGACTAGCAAGTTACTATAGGTGTTTCATCAGGGATTTCGCTTCAATAGCGAAACCTTTAACTGACATATTGAAAAGTGAAAATGGGCGAATCAGCGCAAATCAATCCAAAAAGGTAATGGTGAACTTGGACAAGGAACAGGTTCAAGCTTTTGAAAAGTTGCAGGAGGTACTTGTATCTGAAGAAGTCATGCTACGCTACCCAGATTTTAGACAGCCGTTCGATCTAACGACGGACGCTTTTTCCTTGGGTTTAGGAGCTGTTCTATCACAGGAGGGAAAACCTCCCACTATGATATCTCGAACATTAAAAGATAGGGAATTAAATTTCGCAACCAATGAACGAGAATTGCTTGCTATTGTTTGGGCACTCAAAAGCCTAAGAAATTGCCTATATGGTGTAAAAAATTTTAATATCTTTACGGACCACCAGCCCCTTACGTTTTCGGTTTCGGACAGAAATCCAAATCTTCTTTATTACATAGTATAAAGCAAAGTCGAAATATCAAGAAGTTAGAATACAGATTACTTCTAAACTACGCAACGTATTTTGATACGGTTTTCACTGTTAATTAAAGAATCTCCTTAGAAAAGTTTGCAAATACATAAATATTTGATTCAATATGAAAGCAATAATGATTATTATCTTATTTTGACATTCACCAAAAAAGGTATTTGTAATTCACTACAACACCAAACAGCTCATTTTGGTTCACAAAACAGTTCAAAAAGTAGTTCTTTTCCCATTTACCAATACTGTATTTTGATAATTTCACAGGTTGGCTTTGCGGACGAGTCCCGTTTTGTTCGCTTATAAAATTAATGTAGTTGTAATAGTGTTATAATTTATGGAAAAAGCATTTACTGCTACTACAATATTGCAGCTTTTCATTCTTTACACAGCAAAGTTTCTTCACATGTGATTTTAGAATTAAATTAAACTAATTATTATTATCATTTAAGCCATACTATAAGGTAAAGAAAACATTTTTTTACTTGCAATGTAAGGAAAAATGTCACCTACCAACGATCAAACTGTAGACAATGCTATTGATCTGGAAGAGGCTGTTCATTTCCAAACAGAATTTCTTAACTCTCTACAGCTTTCTGGTTTGCGCCCACATAAATTCGTTTTAAAAGTAAGGTGTCCCTATTTTATTACGGAACCTTAATCCACCAAAATTGTGCAATGGTACACGTTTACAGATAAAACCAATAAATAAAACTACATAATAGAGTGTACAATACTGACCGGATGTGGAACTGGAGAAGTCGTTTTAATTCCCCGGATTCCATTAATACTAACGGATCTACCTTTCCAATTTAGAAAATTGCAATTTCCTATAAAATTGTCATTTTCAATGACAATTATCAAATCACAAGGTCAAACATTCAACGTTGTGGGATTAGACCTGAGCATTCAGTGTTTTTCCCATGGACAGTTATATGTAGCTCTTTCATGCGTCACTTCTGTTCGTATTGTGTAATGACAAATAAGCTGTAAAAATTGTATACAAAGACATATTGTAAACAAAAATTTGTTAAAAAATTAATTAAAAAACTTTCATGCTATCAATACCAAAAGTAGGGCGGTTTGCTAGTGCTAAGATAAAGCGCTGGAAGGCCTACATTGATGAACACAACGGTCATATTTTTTACAAACCTGGCAAAGAAAATTACGTGACAGATGCGCTGTCACGTCAAAATATTTATGCACTAGGGCAAGAAGCCCATGCGGATATTGCTACAGAATCATTGACCTACACGGTCGAAACAACAGAAAATCAATCAATTGTTTCCGGAATCAAATAATTCTGGAAGAAGCATATTCTAATTCGAAACAAGATTTTATTCTTTTTAGGGAAAAAACCCGTCACATAATCTAGTTCACAGACAAAAAAAAACCATCTTTCAAGAAGTAAAACAAGTAATAAATCCCATTGTGGTCAATGCAAAATACTGCGAATTACCTGTGCTTGCTACTATTCAACATGACTTGATGAAATGTTTCCCAGTAACTAAATTCTGGTATTGCAAGAACATTGTGTTGGATATTCCTGATATAAACGAACAAAGGGAAATAGTTGTCACAGAGCATAATCGCGCACATAGGGCCGCACAAGAAAACACAAAGCAAATTCTTAACGATTATTACTTTCCGAAAATGTCAAAATTGGCAAATGAAGTCGTAGCAACTTGAAAAATCTGTGCAAAAGCCAAATATGACAGGCATCCACGTAAGCAGCAGCTTTGTGTGACACCAATACCATCTTATGCGGGCGAAATACTCCATGTTGATATTTTCTCCACCGATAAAAATTTTTTTCTGACATGCATTGACAAGTTCTCTAAATTCGCTCTGGTTCAACCTATCCCATCACGCACAATCGTGGATATTAAAGCACCAATTATCCAATTAATGAGTTTTTTACCAAATACTAGGACAGTCTATTGTGACAACGAGCCGTCCCGAAATTCGGAAACTACTACTTCCTTATTAAAAAATCAGTTCAACGCTGACGTAGTAAATGTGGCTGCACTTCACAGTACATCAAACGGTCAGGTTAAGCGCTTTCATAGCGCAAATTGAAAATACAATTGACTCTGTAACCAATAGAAGACCCGTGGATATAATTCATGCCATGCCACCAGAAATTAGAAGCGACATAGTTCGAAGAATTACAAAAGCTCAACAAGAACAATTGAACAGAAATAACCTCTCTAGACAGAATAGGGTCTTTGATATTGGTGAAAGTGTGTTGGTAAAGGTCAACAAGCGATTAGGTAACAAACTATCAACACTATTTGTTGAAGAAAAAATAGAAGCAGATTTGGGAACCACGGTTCCTATTATAGGGAGGGTGGTCCATAAAGACAAAGGGGAAACCATGTCTTTGATAAAAGAAAATTTTTCACAGTCGCACATGAAGAAGATTTTAGATGCGGATATAATTCATATGAACACCTTGATGGCAGCCATGGCGGTGTATCATAGGCACGCTAGAAGCATTAATGCCTTGGGTTCAGACCTTAAGGTTGTTGCAGGAACCCCTGACTTTGACGATTTTGAGGGAGTCAGATTTGAACAAAAACAGCTCATTGAGGGGCAAAATAAACAGATAATCATAAATACAAAAATACGAGAACAAATAAATAAAATAACAGAAAGCATTAACATTATTATAGGAAGGGAAAATAATAGACCATTGGATACGGGGCATTTATATGAGGTTTTATTAGATAGAAACAGGATAGTAATAATGGAATTGGAAAATTTAATGACGTCAATAGCACTTGCAAAAATCGGTGTTGTAAATTCGCTAATATTAGATAATAAAGATATCGAGGCACTAATCAACAATCAATTCACAGATATTTCGGTAACCGAATTAATGGAGATTTCTAGTGTTTTTTTACATTTTATTATAAAGTTTCCTATACCTAAGTTATCGTGTAAGAAAGTAAGCATTTTTCCGATGCCGCATAACGGAACTGCAATACACTTCGAGAACAAAATCGTCGCAGAATGTGGAAACAAAACAATCGCCATACGAAAATGTAACTCTGCCGTAACAACGACATTCTGCAAGAAGTCACGCGCAACAACTTCACTCTGGTAATACTGCAAATTGTATCACACGACCAATAGTTGAAATAGATGATGGCGTCATTATCATCTACGATAGCACAATCATTGTAAAAGAAGACGATAAGCCTGCTAGAACTATCACAGGCACGTTCTTGCTCACATTCGACAACCTGGTACAGGAAAACGCTTCCACGTACGTGAATAAGAATAACATCGCAAAGAGGACGCCTGGCATCCTAACATCAATGCTCGTTAACATCACCGATCACCAGATGATGCTGAGCTAGCCGTATCTCCACAAGATCATCATCGAGAACTTGAGACATATGGGTGAGATGAAGTCAACAATGATTATGAACCCAGTACTGTCGAGCCTGGGTACGTTAGTCATAATAGCTATTTGCTATGGAATCCTCCCGACTCCTGAAACATCGAAAAAAAAAAACAACAGCTCAGCCACGAGATTCAGGTGGTCATCGAGGGCTTGAAGGGGACCTATCTTAAGCAAGGGAGGAGTTAACACAAACGACAATGAAGAAAGCACACAGTCAGCATAACTAAGTTCAATGTTTCGAATTGTTGCTTGCGACGAAAAAAGAAACATAATACTTTACACAAATAAACAAAGTGCACAATTTGTGAATAACAGCTAGCGATATCGTCAACGACCAAGTTGCAGATGTCAGCGAATTCCTAGCGGCATCGATAGGGAAAGTTAGGTTTAATTTTAAGCAAAAAGAATTGTAACTTCGAGTCTTTAAGAGAACTCATAAGTGGTCACTCGACCACAAAATATAATTAATAAACAGTTTAATAAAAACTTAATTTACATACTAACCAAAATTAACGAAGAAATGTATAGAAAATCTGAACAAAACACTTAAAATACTTTTTTATTATGTTTATTTTCCTTGAACTGAAACTTACAAAGTTGCAATAAGGTTATAAAATTGAAATCAATTAATATTTTGCTATATCTAAAACTGTGCAAGTTAGGTTTGTGTGTATGAAAGCTTTGGTAGAACTAAAATTAGCTTACTACCTTTTTACAGTAATTTGAATAGACATCATCACTATCGTCATATTTGTAACCAATAGAAACGTACTTTGGAGACCCCCTATGGAAATCATAACCATGGTCTGAATATATTTTGCACTTTAATGTAATTTAAGACCAGAAAAAAGGCTATCATTGGCTATGCCAAAGATGTAATACTCTTCACGCTCTAGCCCTAGGATCATGAAATTTACATGGTTGAAAAATATGCATCAGAAACTTATAGTGTCCAATTTTTTGTTCAATAAGTCAAAAACCACAAACTTTTTCTAATGGGAGGTTACCCCTCCTGGTAACCGTACGATCATGAAATTTACATCAACCATGTAGATCAGAACATTAATTTAAATGGGGGTCTGTTTGGGGGTACCACCCCCAGTGGTCCGATTCGGCTGATTCCGACAAATCAGCAGCGTTTGGTAAAAATAAACCTATGTGCAAAATTTCAGCTCTCTAACTCAAACACTGTGGGACTAGTTTTGCGAATAGACGGACATGGCTAAATCAACTCGTCTCATCTGGGTTTCCGTTGCTGCTGTCCATAACATATGTTTACATGTACGTATCAACCAAGTCGTAATATTTTTGTGTTAATTCTTTGTGCGTCAATATTACATCGATTTTCTTTTAGTGTTGCACAATATACTACAAAGTTTGTTTTGCATAAATGAAAGTAAAGATGTTTAAATCAATTATACCAAAAATTTGAAATGCAAACAGACATCGTTTGCTTCAGAATGATGAAACCGATTAAGAAAAGAAAATGTTAATTGGCTGTCAGGTGTAATTTAAATATTTAAATTTATTACATTTAACACAGGGTAGTAATGGGAGAAATATGATATGTAAGGTTTGCATGCCAAATGCATGTCGCGTGCGTAGGTTAGATCCAGACAGGTTCCGACGCGATAATTGAAAATGTCTATACACACATTCACACATACGCCTGAACTTATGTCTGCTTTGACTATTTCAATTTATTCTCCTCACCCCTTTGCACATCATCAAAGACATACGATGCTTGCACATAAACATACTGACACATACGCCTTAAATTTGACTGTTTCATCGATGTTTGCCCATACTCGCGGTTAAAGCCCCGCACTTCGGTTGTAGACCGGTCAGGTTTTCGATGCTTTTCTTCCGATTAAAAAAAAAAAAAAAAACCTTAAATTATGTCTGCTTTGACTATTCCGTTCTTCCTCTTCTTCCTCTTGCACGTCATATCCAATTTAAAATTTTTTCTAAATAATAATAATACAAATATCGAAATTTCCCACTTGCCGGTGGATTTTCTTTCACATTTTTCTAATTGACGATAATAACGAACATAACAAAAGAAAAATCAGCCAAATAGGGCAGACCTTTCTCAAGCAATACGCTTAGGAAGAAGAAATTTTCTTGTATTTATTCAGATTTCAATACAAAAAGTCCAAATTTCACACTGTCCCGGTGGATTCGTATACAACAAAAGAAAAGTCAGCGAAATAGGCCCAGCCGTCCTCAGCAATACGCTTAGATAGAAGTAATATGCTTGAATATATTCATATTTCAACACAAAAAGTCAAAAGTTCCCACTTTCCCGATGGATTTTCTTTCATATTCTTATAATTGACGTATAACAATCAAAACAAAAAAAAGAACAACCAATTAGGGCAAGCCGTTCTTAAGCAATACGCTCAGAAAGAAGGAATTTTTATGTACTTATTCAGATTTTAATACAAAAAGTCAAAATTTCACACTTTCCCGGTGGATTTGCCAAACATTTGACAACAAAAGAAAAAGCAGCCAAATAGGCCAAGCCGTCCTCAGCAATACGCTTAGATAGAAGTAATATTCTTGTATTTATTCAGATTTGAATACAAAAAGTCAAAATTTCCCACTTTCCCGTTGTATTTTCTTTCATATTCTTTTAATTGACGTATAACAAACACAACAAAAGATATAACAACCAATTAAGGCAAGCCGTTCTCAAGCAATATGCTCAGAAAGAAGAAATTTTCATGTATTTATTCAGATTTCAATACAAAAAGTCAAAATTTCACACTGTCCCGGTGGATTTAATAAGACAATACGATAAATGAAAGGGTCGAACTTAATTAAGTGATAGTTAATAATTGTTTTTCATTTCAAATTCCGCCACTCTTCTGGCGGGGTGGTCGAATTTCGAGCACTGGACGATCCTAGTTCATCTAACTGCCCTATAACGAACATAACAAAAGAAAAATTATCCAAATAGGGCAGAGCGTTCTCAAGGAATACGCTTAGCAAAAAGAAATTTTCATGTATTTATTCAGATTTCAATACAATTAGTCTAAATTTCACACTTTCCCGGTGGATTTTTCAAACATTTGATTTCATATTCTACTAGCTGGCATGTAACGAATACAACAAAAGAAAAATCAGCGAAATACGCCCAGCCGTCCTCAGCAATACGCTTAGATAGAAGTAATATTCTTGTATTTATTCAGATTTTAATACAAATAATCGAAATTTCGCACTTTCCAGGTAGATTTTCCAAAAATTTTCTCTTACATTCTTCTAATTAGCCTATAACGAACACAACAAAAGAATCAATCAAATGGGACAATTCCTTCTAAAGCAATAAACACTTACAGAAGAAAAGTGAACGCCCCTCCCCCTTGTTGACATTAGCGCACCATGACAAAATTCCTCTTACACGCTGCTCCATATTTTCAGAATGCACAAACTTGGCGCTACGACTTTTGAGTCACGAGATATATTAAAAACAAAAGCGACAATTTTCGAAAAATTCTGAAAGAGCGGCATATTGTGGCATGTATACCCATTTTAAAAACGTTTTCACGTTAAAATTGCATACACACATTTCGAATTTCTAATATTTTTAAATTACTCACTCCCCCTACTCAACAGAAGTCAATCAAAATACGCGAAAGAAAAAGAGAGAAAAAAATCGGCAGCACACATTTTGGTTTTTGGTAAACCACGACTAACCCGCGACCCTCCCACTTCCCTTATCAATAAACCAAAATTGATCAATACCCTCAAACACGAAACACAAACAAAGCAGAGCACAAACAACGAAACACACTGTGTCTTTCTTGTCCCGCTCTCAATGAACATCACGTACTCAGACAAGAAAAATGCAACAATAACAACCACCATTAAGCATTAAAAACGAAAAAACGTACAAAACCTTTTATGCTTGGTCTTGCAGTTGTTTTCAAAATACTTAATATGTACTTCAAAATAATATATTAAAAGTTAAAAAATTAAAAAAAATAAGTATGCAACTCTTTTCATTAGCATTCATTTGTCATTTAAAAAAATATAAAATCGGCTTAGTATACTGTGCGCTACATAAAAAAATGTTTAAATTTGCTAAAAAAAAGTGCCTGTATCTCGACATACATAGACCATCTTGATGAACCCATAAGTAAAACAAAAAAAAAAAAATATGTATCGAAATTGGTCTAGCCGTTTAGGAGCAAAACAGTCACAAAATTTGAAACACTCGAATTATATATGTATAAAGAAGGTAATAATAAGAAACACATCATTTTTATAAGTTACACAAAATGGTCGCTGGGTAATATCTGCTTTGTTGTTCATACCTAACGAGATCATATTATTTTTTACACAAAACGGGACACCTTTAAAATAATGCTTTCATAATTTAAGGATAAGCCAATTACAGCAGATTTTATTGCGTGGTAAATTTTATGGGCTCCCCATCCAATACCTCTTAATGTTCTTACCAGAGATGGTTGTAATTTCATTAACACATTATTAGTTTCTTGCTTAGACGCCCCCTCAAAATTGACATTGGCATTATCCCTACAAAATGCCACGACTTTTGCAGTCAAACTATCATCTGTGAACACTTGGGCTAAATAATTGACAATGATATCAGAAGTTTCACCTGGTTGGTGTTGGAGGTCTAAAATTTATTCTTGTACACCTTCGTAAGTTTGGTAAAAGCGCACTAGATTAGGATATATTTTCTTGTTATCGTGGTTTGAAGCATCGGCTAAAATTGTAATAAAGTTGGATTTACCAATATCATATTTAATTCTTTGAATGCTGTAAGCTCCAAAACATTTTCTACAATATCTTCTGTTTTCGTAAGCACGCAGCTAAATTTCTTATCAAAACATGAGAATTTAATATTTTAATAAATAATTATTTTGCTTGTAAGCTATCATTGAACGTACGCTAACGTGTTGGCATAGTTACACAAGATTCTAAAACAAAAAACTTCACAAAGTTACACAGCAAAAAATACATTTTTCTAGACGTTATTTCAAATCCAATGAGCTATCGCATATACAATATTTTAACTAGCTGTAGCAAGAATTAATATGTTTTTCAACTTGTGAGACAGATTATTGGGAAAACGGGACAATTTTGCGTCCCGAAGTTTTCTTCGGGGACACCGGGACGGGACGTATGGTCACGTTATCCATACCCGCCTCTTTCTGCTACTTTCTCCACCCCTCTTTCTATCACTCTCTCTCTCTCTCTTCGACTTAGTATACTCACGTCTCACAAGAGCACTGGATAACAGCATAAGATTGGGCAAACTTGCTTATTAGAGTCTTCACTAAAACGTCGATTTGGCATGTATATAGCTTAAGCCACGTATAGTTTAAGCTGTTTAATCTTATTCCATGCAAAAAAAAAGTTTACGCTATGCTGTAAACTTAATCGACAATTGAGTAGTTTAAACCGTGTATACTGAGGGCTGCCAACTTTGTGAATTTATGATGAATTGGCAAGTCTGCCCAGTCGTAGGCATTATTTATTGTTTGTTTACATTTGTGAATACGAAATACACTGAAGACGAGTTACACAGTCAATAATCAAAACAGGGCGTTCACCCAATTGCGTATAAAATACACGTTGCTATTGCGTTTTAGTGAAGATCCTATGTATGTCTTATTATAGGGTATAATCGTATTATTAAAATCTATTTGGTATATAATATTATAGTGTGTATATAGTTCATATTATTAAAGTCTATTTTGTTTTAGTTATAGTTGTGAAAATAAAAAATTACACAAAATGACTTCTAGACAAAAGGTCTAATATTGGTGAGGATAGCAGTAATGAAAGACGTATCAGACTAATTAGGTCTCAAAAAGAAGACCGAGAATTAAGACTAACTGCAGCTTGAGAAAGACATGCCAGTCTAGAAGTGTCTGTACGTGGAACATGTACGAGAACTTGGAAATGGTGAAGAACGTGATGGACGACTATCCCAAGATCGTCAACGTCAAAACGATGCTACAACTTTTGATGACCATGCTTTAATAACTGATAGAGAAATAGAAGAAGAAATAAGTCAAATAGAAACCACGGAACAAAATCAATTACGATTAGATGTTGATAAGAAATCAAATTCAAATTCATCTGCCGAATTCGATGAGAAGCAAGAAAATGATGCTGCGGGTCATGGAGTTCGTTGGAATAATAAAGAAAGAATAGGTTTTACTTATTCATCTACAATAAACTATTCTGAAGCTGCTTCCATAGGAGGTATGGTCATATGCTGTTATTTCTGTTGCGCTCTCACCGTAAAAAAGAGTCAAAAGGATTATGCTGTTCAAATGGAAAAGTTTATATCGAAAACTTAGACCAGCTATAGCTTACGAATTCACTTTTAAGTGGTCAACATCCGCAATCTAAACACTTCTTAAAAAACGCCCGGTAATACAGGCGCATTACAGATGACGCCTTTTATGCTAACATTTAAGATACAAGGCCAAGTTTCACATAACGATCCTAAATTTCTTCAGATTTATTTTGTGTCGGACTATGTACAACAAACTAATATAAGAAATAGCAATTTTCCTCAGCTTAACAATTAACTTATGCAATATCTCAACTCCATAACATGCTACATCAAATCAATCCTGATGTAAATATTTTCAAAGCTGCATTGCGTTCAATACCGTCAGCGCAATGAAGTGATTACAAAAGGGCCGATAAGCGTCCTATCACAGAACACCGCTGTAGGTACAACGCACCTGTCACAGATGATGTTGCTGTCGTTTTGGGAGACCAGAAAAATTATAGACGTGGTATCGTATTGCGCACTCATGATAATCACATGCAACGCACTCATACTCATACTTGCTGCAAATACGTTGTGAGCAATTTATTTATCTGCAAAGATTTCGAGGATTATTCAGTCAGTTCATTATGGATATGTATGCGAACGTAGAGACTGAGCACTAAGTGTACATACGTACTAACTAACGACGTTTACGTGCCGAGGATTACGTGCATCTCCGCGACGCCATGCAAAAAGACAACAACGCTGAAAACTTAGGTCAGTTGGTTATCCTTCCTTCCAGTTTTACGGGTGGGCCACGTTATATGCACGAGCGTACGCACGATGCATTTTGTTATGTGTGAAAATATGGTCGGCCCGACCTCTTCATAACATTTACGATTAATCCAAAGAACTTCTTCTTAACGAACACATTTTACTGTGACTGCAAGAAAAAATTCGCCCAGATGTTGTTGACACAGTTATAAGTGCTGAATTTCCTGGCCGAAACCAAGACCCTATATTCCACGATATTATAGAAACACACATGGTTCATGGGCTGCGCGGCATCTTTAATAGGAACTCCTCTTGCATTCAGGTAAATCGTTGCTCTAAAAGGTATCCATAACGATATCAGGCGAAGATTACCTCAAGAAGGCGGTTTTACAGATACAAGTATGCTACGTGGTCAGGAAATAATTTTGACCAATAGATGGGTTGTACCTTATTCTCCGGTATTATCAAGAACTTTTCAAGCTCATATTAACGTTGAAATGTACAAGAGTGTTGAATCTATCAAATATATATGTAAATATGCCAATAAGGCGATCAAGCCACTTTTGTATTGAGAAATGAACATGACGAAGTTACAAGGTTTAAATCTGGTCGATACATAAGTTCTTCTGAAGCGGTTTGGCGCCTCTTAAGTTTTTCTATCCACGATAAATATCCGCCAGTGGGTCATCTTGATGCCCATCTTGAAGGCGGTCAATGAGTTTTTTTCAATCCTGAAAATGTTGCTGAACGGTTCAAAAATCCGAGACAAACAGGTTTGCTGACATTTTTCCGACTTTGTGAATAATATAATATAATAGATAATATTGCAAATATGCTGTTATACGACGAAGTACCTTCATATTACATTTATAACAATACATTCAAAAAAAAAACACTAATACTTTTTTTAACATTGAAAAGGGAGTTTATATTTGACATATACGAACATTTTCGAATTGTCAGTTTGAAATGGTATGAAAGGCTTGGTTTATTTTTGAGTACTACTTGCGGCTACCCCACTCTCGCGAGATACCGCAACGTTCCTCTCAACAACCCAAGACCAACACAAGTAGAGCAGCTACGTTAAGTCCACTGGTCTGCTCCTTTTTAGTCTTCAACGTCTTGTTAATTCGTCTGAAGGAATGTCAATCATTTCAACGTTGGAATGTCGTTCTAAGGTGTTATGGTATCTTCTACTTGCATTGTTGACTTCGTCGTGCACCATTTTTACACCGAGGTCTTTATGTATGTCATAATTTGTTATGTACCAGTCAGCATTAACTATTGCTCTAAAGATTTTAGATTGTTGTCTTTGTATTATATTTACGTTCGTTTTCTTGGCAGTACCCCATAGTTGTATGCCATACGTCCATATGGGCTTAATTACAGATGTGTAAAGTAGTAATTTTCCATAAGTATTAAGTTTTGAATGTCTGTTGAAAAACGGATATAACTGCCTGAATTTTAGTACAAGTTGGTCTTTCTTTTTCTGGATGTGATATTTCCAAGTCAGTTTGCTGTCAATATGCATGCCCAGTTACTTGGCCACGTTGCTTAATGGACTGTCAGTACCTTTTATTTTTACTTGTCTTGGCTGATAAGCTGTCCGTAAAGTATATATCACTTGCAATGTTTGCAATGAATCCATTTGACAGTCAATCGTGCTGTGTTTTCCCGCACATTTAACACAAACAGGATCTTTAGTGCAGTAGTTTCGGGTGTGTCCGTATTTTTGGCAGTTAGAACATTGCACTATTGTTCTCTTACTATGGGTGGCCTCAAATTGTATTTTGGTGTGAAGTAATGTAGTTATGTTATAAATGTTTTTGTTGTTAGGGCTGGCTTTAAGTTCGAGTGAGAACAGGGGAAGTGACTGATTTGTGGTTTTTTGTCGAATATTAAATACATTCGTAACATCATGGCCTAATTCTTTCAGTTCTGGCTTAATTTCGTCGGTGTCAGATGATTGGTGAAGGTGTCTCAGCATAACTTTAAAACCGCGTCCGCTTGTAGTCTTAAATGTATAGTACTTGGTATTTCTAGCTTTTAACATTATCATTATTGTACTATATTGTTGGGGTTCTGTCACTTGGACACGAACTTCATTATTGGGCAGGGATTTAAGAATATAGTTTTTCTCTATAACTTCATTAATAGCATTAATGAGAGTATTAATGTGTTCTACCCCCTGCACATAAATAGGCGGTGGATTGTTAACTTTAGGAGGCTGTTTGGTTTCGTTTTGTGCATTACGATTTGTGCATTTAGTTTTGTTTGTGTATTTTTTTGCAAATTGGTTTTGTACTTTTTGTTATTGTTTTCTTCTATTGATTTGCCTGGGGATTGCGTTTTACGGTTTCTTTTACAAGGTTTTAACTGTTCAGAACTGGGACTATTGTTGTTGGTGTTATTTGTGTTCTTGTGTATGTGTGTGTGATGTAGGCATAACTGATGCTGATTGGTTGCTTGCGATGACATGATCGAAGCAGTTGTTGGGTAAACTGTTGTTGTGTTTGATGCTGATGTAGCGGTTGATATAGCTGGAGTGCTTTGTGTTGTTACAGTTGCATTTGTTGATACAATAGTTGCTGGTGTTGTGTACAGTGGAGTTTGTGGGGATGGACATTGGCTGCTCCATGGTAGTGGATTCGTGGTGCCTATGGTATTAATGCACAGAACGGGAGAACAAGAACTAGCTCTTCGCTCTGGCGATTTGATGGTTAAAAATGACGCATCATTTTTTTTGTTATGGCCAGGAGATACGATCGAAAAATACGCATTCCTGGTTGCCTTTTTAACGTTGTCGTTGTTGGGTTTTTGATGAGCGAAGCTCATCTTAGTGGTGTTTTTTTTTATATATTATTTTTTTATTTGCTTTACGTGAAAGTGTTTGATTATTATGCGGACATAATTTATTGAGCGCAAAACACGTCTACACTGTTCAAATGACAAAAAAAGAGTGATTGTGGAATTTAAGAAAAAAAAAAACAAGTGTATGCAGTGCATCCAAAACAACTTCGAATGCTATTATTTACGCGTACTTCTATATACAGTTCGAGGACCTACCTCTTTTGCTACCTGCAATGCGCGGCATTTGTTTGCAATTATGTTGGTATTTTAAATTAGGGACGCATTAAAAGACAGTACATAGCGGAAATAATTGATATTTCATCGGAATCAGCTCAAATTTTACAAAATGATCGCACAAATTTGACGATGGAATAGCCTATAATATTCGAGCGAGTATGTCAAAGCGTAGTACTTGATTTGGGGGAAATACTGTTTTTAGATGCACCCGGTGGTACGGAGAAAACATTTCTCAACACAGTCATCTTGACCCAAATACGGAATCAATGCAAAATTCCTTTTGATGTTGTTTAATCAGTCATAGCAGCTACAGTGTTACCTGCAGGGAAAACTGACCATACAATGTTTAAAATACACATTAACTTGGACAATACGGAAAGTCCAGTTAGCAACATTTCTAAAAACACTAACAAAGGAAAGGCTTACAATAGTAAACCGTAAAGCAGTTGAAGCGGTGGACAGAACATTGCAAGACATAAGAAAAAACGATCGGCCCATGGGATTGCATCACAATGCTATTCTGTGGTAATTTTGGAGAGACATTATCAGTAATACCACGATGAACGAGGGCTGATGAAATTAAAGCATGTCTCAAGAGCTCGCGTCTATGGCGTCATGTTATACCAATGAATTTAAGATTAAATATGCGGGCACACATATAAGGTAACCCAAATGCTCAAATGTATTCACTTTTTACTAAAAATTGGCGACGGACCTTATAACATATGTATATGGTGACCCAACATTATTGACAAATCATCTATATTCATGGCTATGCGAAAGAACAATTTTGACACCACGCAATGATCAGAGCACAGTAATTAATGATAGAATATTGACGAGTGTCCCGGGGGAAAAGACTGAATTAGAAGAACAATGGAACAAGAAGACGCTACCAATTATTCTATAAAATTTTAGTCTCTGAGTGCCCCCGGTCTGCCATCACACAGTATCAAATTTAAAAAAAGGAGTACCCATTATCCTTTCCACCAGATTAAAAGTGAAGACTTTACAACCAAACGTTATTAAAACAGAGATTTTGCCCGGTGGCGGCAAAGGAGACAGCGCTTCCATACCTCGGATTCCTCTAATTTCCAATAATTTCACATTTCATTTCAAACACTTTCAGTTTCCAGTGAGCTTGTGTTACGCAATGACAATCAGCAAATCACAAGGACAAACTCTTTTGGTAGCAGGCGTAGATTTGAGTATTAGTTGATTTTCGCATGGTCAGTTATACGTGGATCTTTTCCGTATTAGCAATTCAAATAATTTATATGCGCACATTCCTGGAGCTTCCACTTTAAATGTTGTGTACAGACAAGCGTTGTTGTAGACAGGTTTATACATACTGATTATATTTATATTCAAAACCGCCTTTTATTGTATAAGTCCTCTATATTCTGTTTCACATTCGGGCGTTACTAACAAATTCAAAAAAAGTTTTTTGAATGCAAAACAAAATTTGCCGGATCAGCTGCAACTAATAAAATTTCTTGGAACAATACGCAAAGCACATTTTTTTGTTTCACAATAAAAGCCTGTTTCGTTGACTTTGGGTTCGATAAGCTAATGTGGGATGCCGAAGCATATTCAATTAGCAAAACGAAAGATGTTTTGGAATTTGAGATCAGATCAACCATGAAACCTCTGATCGTGTTGACTGCCGTCCGTATTTCATTTTATATTATACTAGAGACCCGTCCCTGCTTTGCACGAGTGAATTAGACAGATATTTCCCATATCAATTTTTTCTTAAAACGATGTGTGTTTGCGTTTCTTCTTTTACGACCTATATAAGAAGTCACTCATTCTTGGCGGAATTAACTAAACGCGTTTCTCTCCGCAGATATTTTTACAATGAAGATAGCAACGGAAATGTTGCGTTGGATTGCATACTTGTTGTAAATGAGCTGACTTTAATAATTTTCATGCTGTTGTTTTGGACATTTTTAAGATAGTTCCGAATCTCTTCAGTGTTCGCGTTACTATTTATCCCTTTCAGTAGTTAAGTTTTGACTTTAACGCTTGAAGTGTAGGAATAGATATAAGCTTTATCTTTTTTAAAGTGCCCTCTTCTCATTAAAATATTGAATATATAGAAAATATAGCACAGTATACTAGGGGTGCTTAAGTTTTGGTTAATGCTGTACATGCATGTATAGATTCAAAAATGATAATATTTTTTAAACTAACCTTCAAAGCTTCCTCATTGGGTGATGGTGCCGTTACGGTCAAATAGTAAACATTATTTCCAGCCAACGTGCGGCATAGCAGTCTTAATTTGCAAAATTTCGATTTGATTGGATTCCTTTGTATCTCCATCAGATAATCCTTATAAGAAAAATTTTAGAATAGCGGTAATAATAGAGAGGATAAGAAAAAAAGGAGATGCATACTTAAGTTATTAAATTGTTTTTATACTCTTCACGGGAGTGAATAGTAGTATTAAATAAAATAAATAAATAATTTAAATACATTAAAGTAAAAAGATGGAACTATATTTCTAAAATGTATTTTCTGAAAATTCTTTAGTCGAAATATGCGTTTTGATTAATAATGACAGCGTTCAAACTCAATTTTCGACTTAAGATACTTTGACTTATTGCCACAGATATATATTCTTGATCAGCTAGATGAGATAAGTCGATTTAGCCATGTCCGTCTGTATGTATACAAACTAGTCCGTTCCCTCAGATATCTGAAATTTTGCACATAGGTTTCTTTTTACCATACGATGCACATTTTTCGTAATCAGCGGAAATGGACCAAACCCAAATTCAAGATATAGTTTTTATTAGTAAAACTTTTTTGGTTTTTAACAATGAAATTTAGACACTAAGGTGCTTAACATAATTATACGACACTTTATATTCTTTAATTTTCGTTTAGTTGGATGAGTTTATAAAAACATACTTGTTTTTGTTAGTGAACATTATAAATGGAACGTTCTTTTCAGACCTTAGATTTAATACTTTTATGAGATATTTGAATTTATAAAAAAAAACGAAAACAAAAATTTTTAACCTCAACAAAATTATAGCCTAGTCAGACCAAGAAAAAGGCTGCTTTTCCTGTAAGCAGCTTCAGAATTCTACAACAACAACAGGCAAATTTTAAAATTTCAGAGTTGCTTTGATTCAGTTCAGCCGTTTTAGACAGGGCAATGATGCGAGTCTCTCATGATGCGACCAATGACTCGCATCACAATCGACAACAACCACAAGGAAAATGACGTCATTCAGGGTTTGTTGTTGTAGAATGTGATGTGCGTCTGTGAAGCATCACGCATTGATACGCCTTTGATGTAGACCAGGGTTGGGAAATGTCTGATAGTGTGGCCAAGTTTTTTGCCGTTTCCGGTTAGATATTGTCAGCCTTTTTCTCTTTTTGTGTTTTAAATTTGTTTTAAAACGTACCAGCGTGCTTGCAATTATTTATAATTCTTTTAAATAATATATTTTCCATTTTAAAAATGTTTTTTTATTATTTTTCTTATTTACTGTCTCTCAATTCAACAAACGTTTTCTTCTTCTCATGCACATTCAAAACAAAAAAACAGTTTTGAATGATACGAAAAGGCTTGTCTAAACACCTAAGCGTATTTTCGTGATGCAGTGCCTGTCTATATCGACTATAAAGAAAAAGTGAAGCTGAAGCTAACCAGGGCTGGGAAAATTCTACCAGTGTGTTCAAGTTTTTGGTAGTGTTTCCAAGTTTTGTTTCATTTTTCCGTCTTGGCATCAGTAAACAGCTGATGACGGCACTTAAAATTTTTAAGTGATATGCAAATTTTTAATTTTATTTTATAATATTAATAAAATAAGTATCGTGAATAAAAACGGCACTGCAAGAATTATGTGCATATATTGCAAAATGTTCTAAGTCATGTATTTCTCACAAATTTTCAAAAAAAAGCTGTTCATAAAAAGCGAAAGTGGTGTGTGAACAGCAGCTTCAAAACTTTTCACTTTTGTTTGGTGTGACTTGGGCATTATACGACTCTTTGCTGTTTTCTGCCAAAACTAATTAAGTCATAAGGGTAATGACTTTAATTTTCCAATTATTTTTAGATAGGACCGCCTTTTACCTTTTTTGGCTCCAAATTTGTCCATTCACACAAAATTGCAAGTTTGAGATCTCCCACATAATCGAACTTCTTATTTTCAGTATAAGCACGCCTTGCCAGTATATCCCAGATATTGTCGATTGGATTTAGATCGGGTGAGCATGATGGCCAGTCCAGAACATCAATAGAACATGATTCTAAGAAGGCTTTAATTCGACGCCTTGTATGTATGGATGCATTATTATTATATAATTTAAAAAATAATAAGGTTAAGGAATCATTTCAAAATTATGTGAAGGAATAATTAAAAACCATAAGGGAATGGAATTTAACCATAAGGGAATGGAATCTTTTTTATATATAAAATTCGAGTGACAAAATTTTGTGACTATTTTTCTCCTAAATGGCAAGACCAATTTCGATAAATTTTTTTTTTTTTTATAGTGGCTTTACAGTGAGCTAAGATTCGAATCTATGAAGATGCAAATATTGATTCGAGTTCCATTTGACAACAACAACAGGGAAAATGACAAAATTGAGCGGTTGTTGTTGTAGATGTGATTAGAGTGAGAGATTCTAATCGCAAATTGATATGCTTAGATTCGGTTTTTTCTAAGCAGTGTTGGGATATTTTTCCGTGTAAGTTGGCAGCATTTTGATAATTTTGGCGTTTTTTGATTGTCAGGTGTTTTTTTTCTTCCATTTTTGTTGCGCGCCACACATAATCAAAACAAAAAACAGCTGTTCGCTAAATAGCACTGTAAAGCACAAAATCGAATCTTCGTGATACGAGCCACTGTAAAGCCACTATTACTTATGGGGTCACCAAGATGGTTTATGCTTCAGTTGGTACCGGTAGGTGGTGCTGTTGTCGAGATACAGCCACTTTCTTACCAAATTTTTAACATTTTTTTAATGCTTTGGTTGTTGTTATTGTTGCATTTTTCCTTAAATTTATTGAGTACGCAAAATAGTATTACGCTCTTTGTGTTTTCGTTTCTGTATTTGATGTTCATTGAAAGCGGGGCAAGCGAGGGAGGGTGTGTTTCGTGTTTCGTAGGCTAACGCGGGATAACGATAGCAAAACTCTCTCTCTCTTTGTTCATTGTATGAAAAACAGCAATTGACCTAACGTCGATGGCGTAGCAACGAGCAGGCAATGCTAGTATATATATGTGGCAACCCTCTGTGGAGTACGTTGGCAGCTCCTAGAAGATCCTGTGGCAACCCTAACGAACAGATGGGGACAGGAAAGCGAGCTTGCCAACACTAACTCGAGGTTCTTTCCTTCCTGTTGAGTCGGAATCGCAGACGCACGCATAATCTCGCTAAATCTTAAGCATCACTTATAATATTAACTTTTAAACTAAATAAAGTTCTGTAAATAATCTCATTAAAGTAATCGCAAAGTATTTGCTAATTAGAATTATATGTAATAAGATTTCTAAATATATATATATATATATATATATATTCGGAGGCAAAACCAAAAAATAATACATCATTAAATTTGGTTCAGCCTTTCTTAAGTTATAAATGACACTTTCTTTTATATGTATTGTATATGTATGTATATTTATATGTAAGTGTTTATGTTATGTTTGAATTGTAGTTTTGTAACTGAGAACAACTAATTATTTTCAAATATTGTCTTAGTAGTAGCATGACCTAGCATAAGGCATACCCCACAAGTAGAACAGTGATCGGACTTCAAAGAAGACAAAAAGAAGAAGTAAAAAATACACAAGTAACAGCCAAAAAAGAGACAAGAGCAACAAAGATAAAATATTGAAATGGTTTTTCATTTTTTTTTGTTGAAATGCTACAAAAGAAAATTCAATTTAAAACACACAGTTAAAGTAGAATTGAATATATCTATATTTTTGAGCGAGAACGTAGCAACGCGAGCCGGGACGGCATAAAAATGAATGATATTTCTCTATTATTCTATGGGAATGGAAAGAGGCTTCTCTCCAGCACCCCCACATACTCAGAGGTACACATTTTTTTTACGAAGCGGAGTTCAAGTGTGCCACATTTCGAAAATGCCCCCATACCACCACGGAACCACCACAATAGTTTCTTTTCGAAATATTAGAGGTTCCTTTCGTAAATCTCTCCAAAAGTACGAAATCCATTTGGTCCGTCTAGATTAAACTTTTTTTCATATGAAAAGATTACCTGTATGGAAAGATACACAGTTAGAGTACTTTCTATAAACACATGATAATATGGTAATCAATCAATACCGAGCTCCAGCATGTATTTAAGTTTTTTTCTGCAATTTGAGGGCGCGCCTACTTGTGACGCTGGAGGAGGATTGGCGCCTTCTGCATTACAGCAGATTTTTGTTTTGTCTTATTTAAAGTGCGCCAACCTGTCATGGGAGAAACAGGTATCTTCAAAATGCAGCAAGTTCACTACAATACACTGATGAATTTCTCGCACGGTTTATAATTCGACGCTTATCATGTGCAGTCAATTTCGATTTTCGACCAGTACTTCGCTTTTTAGGATGATTTTCTGAATCACTCAAAAAATTGGTTATTACACAACGAGTTTGGCCAATTAATTTTGAAATTGGGTTAACATTGATGCCAGCTGTTATAAGCAATTCTTTTGCCTTGTTCTTCTTCTGTCAAAAGATTTCCACGTGGCATTTCAATTAATATTATTTTGATTACTTGTAAAAGAAAATTTTTGCACACAAAAATATAGATGTTTTCTTTTACAACGCACTTTCTAAAATGTGCCGTATAATTATGTTAAGGCAACTAGGCCGTAAACCAAGCATCACAGCAAAAACTAGTGGTACATTTACGGTTTGTTTATAAATAGAATGCAGCTGTTGCCTATCAAACATTACCCTTTACACTCTTATTCTATGGTTATTTTCTTTTAGCGAGTGAATTTTTAAATGTGTCGTATAATTATGTTAAGCACCTTATATGTTTCTGATCCATGTACATCAGATTCTAGGGTTACTCAAACTGTAACAGAGAGAATATAGTGATGCTAACAAAGGAAGCATATCTAATACCTTACATTTGTCGCCGTTCGGTTGTATGCAACCCGGAGAAGCGTGAAGAGTATTACAACTTTGGCATAGCCAAAGATAACCTTTTTCTGGTTTTGTTAATATCTTACCTGCAAATCACTGTATGTATATGGATAACTATGAGCAAAAAAAATTGTATCATCATCATGGGAAAATTGTATAGTAAATGTCAGTGTATATGATGAGCTATCGTCTTCATCTTCATTATTTGCAGTTCCCCTTAATAAATACAATAATTTTATTATCATGATTACCAATCAAAGTGTTCTTTATCCACATACTCTTCATCATTTCGATAATATGCAATATTATCACCACAACGTCGCCATCCTTCCTGTTTATCTTTAGCATTTTTTGTTGAATACATAACTGGACGCATTCCATCATTATACAGACTATCCGATTTTACCAAATTAACAATGGAGAATCTAAAAAAAATCAGAATATTAAATTCGTTTCACCGTGTATGTATGTGTATGTATTATATAGTATTCACGTTAGCCTATGAAATTTTACAGAATTTAGCTATATAAATTATTTGTCCGATGTAATTATTGGATTACTCGTCACATTTTTTTCAATTTGGGATCCAATAGTTTTGTGAAGTTCGTTTGAAGGTCTTAATATTATACAACTAGCATTCCCAACAGAGGCTAGTAAACACCACTTCCTCACCTCACGTAATTATTCCTTAAAAATGATACTAATGTTTAAAAACCTTTTGGTTGAATTGACGTTAAAAATATAAGAGAAAAAAAAATTATAATGTTTTTTATTAATAATTCATGGGAATAAACATATTTTAATATTCCATTCGCTATATAACCGGAACAAAGTTTCGTGAGCGATTTGTGCAATTACTCAGTTCCCCCTAAGCGTTATATGAAAATTTTTATCCACCACTACGTTTATTTCTTTCTCTAGTTTTGGATGTTTTTCGGCAAATTGATGGCTTTTTAAGTGGCATTTTTCTATTTAATATTTTCCTTATTTTTAGGGTTCCGTACACAAATTGTGCTAACGGGACCCTATTACTAAGCTTCAGCCGTCCGTCCGTCCGTCCGTCCGACTCCGCTCTATCTCATGAACCGCAATAGCTAGACAGTTGAAATATTCACAGAATGTGTATTTCTATTTTCATGATAGCAACAAATACTAAAACTAAAATAAAGTTAAACCAGAAAGAAGGCCATCATTGGCTATGCCAAAGATGTAATACTCTTCACGCTCCTCCGGGTTACATCCAACCTTCCTTTCTTAGCATCACATCAGTTTGAGTGGCAATTTTATTGTACATTTATTCTTTAAACTAGCAAACCGCCCTGCTTTGCACGGGTGCAATTTATAAAATATCGCTTTGGTATTGATAGCATGAAATTTTATTAATTAATTTTTTAGCAAATTTTTGTTTACAATATGTCTGTGTATACAATTTTTACAGCTTTTTTGTCATAACACAATACGAACTGAAGTGACGCGTGTAAGAGCTACATATAACTGTCCATGGGAAAAACACTGAATGCTGAGGTATAATCCCACAACGTTAAATGTTTGACTTTGTGATTTGATAATTGCCCATTATGTTTGGAATTGCTCGAGCTTCGAGTTATTGAATACATAATTAATTTTTGCGAAAAAAATCTTTTACGATGGTACGGAACCTTTCGTGTGCGAGTCCGACTGTTACTTGGCTTTTTTTTTCGCTAGCAGTAGTACTTTGCGTAGCAATTGAAATACTTTTGAAAAATGAGACGAATTAATTGACAAAGGCGACTTGATTGATTTTAAAATCCTGATATATTTGATAAAGGTGACTTGATTGATTTTAAAATATGTCTCTAAGATTTGTATGTAAAATTTTAGCCACCAATTTCTCGACAACAGCAAGTCCGATTAAAATTTCTGTTCGATATGTTAAAAAACAAAAAACTTTTTTTAATAAGAACATTAATTTAAAAGGGGGTTTGTATGGGAGGTACCCCCCTAGTGGTCCGATTCGGCAGATTCCGACAAATGTTCAGCGTTTGGTAAAAAGAAACCCATGTACAAAATTTCAGCTCTCTAGCTCAAAAACTGTGGGACTAGTTTTGCGAACAGACGGACAGACGGATATGGCTTAATCAACTCGTCTCATCGAGCTGATCACATAAACTTGATGTGGTCTACGATGTCTCCTTCTGTGTGTTACAAACTTCATGACAAACTTATAATACTATTCACTCCCGTGAAGAGTATAATAAATTTATACTGTTTAAAATTACATCGAGTTGACCTCTGCGGATGATATTGATGATACTTGAGAGGAACATACATGAAACTGCAGACCTAATGTATAGAAGTGACTTTCTTCAGTACCAGTTTCCAATGACAATGCATAGTTTGGGATTGTGTCCGGTAGCCTCGGTACTCTTTTCAAGAAATACCGCTGGAATTTGTTTACCTCTTCCGGCATTGTGTAACCCCAAGCCTGTGCTGCATACGCTTGGATTGACTTGCAAACTGCCAAAAATAGCTTCCATTTTGATGCCAATGAGATTTCGCTTTTGCCTAGGAAATTACGCCATGTCAAGTTAATGCTGTTTTTTCCTTGCTCAATTCGGTTGTTGATGTGTTTGGTGAAAGACATTTGTGAGAATTACACCAAGGTTACAGTATTCTGACGTTATCTTCACTCGTTCTTGCTTGTAAGTTCACATTTCTTGGGCCGAAAGTCGACCTCCCTTTCTGAACACCATTATTTCTGACTTCATTAGGTTTACTTCCATACTCCATTTTAAACAATAATTCTCTTACTTATATATCATTGATTGGAGTACATTCATATCATCAGCTAGTAGTACTATATCATCCGCGTACATTAACACTCTTATGTTTGTCCCATCAATATTTAGACCACCTTTCAAATTGTTGTGGATATCATTTAGATATAAAATAAGCAGCAATGGCGACAGTAGACAATCTTGTTTTACCCCAGAATAAGTATCAAAGACATTTGACATTTCATCACCCGTCCATACCGCGTACTTGCTGTCTTTGTAGATATCTTCTATTACTCAACATTTTTGTTAAAAGGCCAATCTCATGCAGCTTGTATATTAGAGGGTTTCTGAGCACCTTATCAAAAGAAGCCTTGAAGTCAACAAAGAAGGCGTAAACTTTTTTGTTTTCCGCTAATTTTATGTGCACAATACTTGACAGGTTGTATATGTTATCCACCGTTGAGTATCCCCTTCTAAAGTCTGCTTGGAATTCGTTAATGATGTTATACTGCTCTACCCATTTATAGATTCGCTCATTTAGCACACCCATGAACATTTTTGCGATTGTATTCATAAAAGCTATTCCTCTATAGTTATTTACCATATTTGGATCATCTCCTTTTTTAAATATCGGGAACAGAATTGTGTTTAAAAATGTATTGTCCACTTTTCCTGTTTCGAGTATAACGTTGTGAGCTCTGGTTAACTCATCTAAGAACTCGCTCGTTGCATTTTTGACAAATTCATAAGGTATCCTATCTATTCCAGGGGCCTTGTTATTTTTTGACTTTTTTAAAACCTGATGTATATCGGATATTTGTATAGCACTATCTAGGATGTCATGAGATTGATATCGTTGGCAATAATGTTTTTCTCAGAATTCTTGGGTAGAATTGAAGAGGGTTGCAAAGTAATATTTAAACTATTCCGCCGATAAATTTGCTCCAGTTTTAAAAGTTTGCTCTCTTATTTCGTTTGCAACTCTCCACCAATCTGTGGAGTCTTTTATATTATTTAAAATTATACCACTTCTGTTTAAAAATTATTTTTGTGCCACTCTGTATCTCCACTGAGTTCCTGATAACTTCAACCAGCTGGGGTAAGGTCGGTGTGTTATTTTCTTCCTTTAGAGTCTGTAGGTTCTCATTTAATTTTTGTTGGTATGTGCTACTCTTCGACTCTATCCAGCACAGTTTCGGTATTAAATTCTGTGGTTTTGTTTGGCTGTTGATATGTTTAAACTAAAGTAAGCTTCATTGGCATGTGATCTGACCATATTTGATGACCGACTTCAAAATTTGTGGGCACTCCACTGATATTGCACATAGGCCATTTACAGAACTTCCTATCACATTTACAAAAGTAAAATCATCACTTTGATCACCTTGCGTCCTTCCATTCAGTATCAATAATCCATAGTCTGTACAGAACTCAGTGAGTATCTTTCCATTTGAATTTGTTACCATGTCTTTTGAATTCCTGTTTTCGTAAACTGCATGAAAACTTAGTCTATTTAGATCTATTTGTTGTTGTAGTTGTCCAATTCGTACATTAAAATCGCCCATATTTATTATTACATTTCTTACTGTTGTTTCTTTGAAGAAATCTTTGAGCAAAGATCGTTAGCGTATATTCTAATATAACCATTTCCATTTATAGTACGGCACACATGCCTTATTCCCCTATTGCTTAAATCCTTTTTAATTCCAATAACCATTCCACCGCTAGCTCCTCCGTATTGGATATTTCTTGTTGCTGGTTTCCAATATGTATTATTATTATTGTTATTGGAGGGATGTAGCACTGCGACCTATAAGATCTATTGTGCCCCCTTCATGGACTTAGAGTATTTCTCCTAGTCCAATACCCGTGATGAATTGTAGTATTGGTCCTACTTCACAGAGTCTGAATTCGTCCTCGGATAGGGTGAGTTCGCCAAGGTGTTTGCTTTTCCTGCGCATCAGGGCAGAGCAAGTTCGTATCACAAGTAGTGCGGTCATCATCTTCCCCGCAGAACCTGCAAAGACCATTCGACAAGATTTCCAGTTTTGTTAGGTGACGATTCAGCCTACAATGTCCTGTTAATAATCGCGTAATGATTTTTAATTTGTTCTTCGTTAATTTCATACAGTCCTTTTAGCGTTTTAAGTTGTATGTACGCAATCGAGCACCATCTGTTTGGCTTCCTCGGGCGTTAGGCCCTCACTGAGATAGCGCAGATACCATTTGGTACCCGCCCCACTCAGACCTGACGCTTTCCTGGCAGCGCCGAAAGCGGTAATTAGCCTCGCCTGTTCAGCCCTAGTCGAGGGCTGTGTGCTTGCGGCCTTGGATATCGAAGCACCCTCAGCATCCACAGTTCCCCCACTTCCTGTCCGTTTTGGTCCAGTTGCCATCCGTGGCACAGGTGTAGAGTTGTTGTTTCTAGTACATTTGCCCTCCGTCTGTCCTCTCCGTTTAGGAGTTAGAACGTGACGTTCAGTATTGAGAACATTGTGTTCAACTGATCCGCCAGTTGAGATGCAGTATATAAACGTGCTATCTTATTGCGTTTTTTATTCCATGAGTGATGGGGAAAGGAAGGTCCGCCGTGACATAGCCCCGTTACCACGGTAAGTCCGTCTTTACTCACTGAGTTGGGCAGGTATCAGTGAGGTGCGTCGCTGGAATACAGTATGGTAACTCCTAACAGCAAACATCAAGCCGAAGGACACACGCTATCCCGGCTAAGGTAATATGTATCAAATCCATTAAAATATTTAGTTGCCTGTACTACTTTATCAACAGTGATGTGTTTTTTTTTTTTTTTTTAATCGGAAGAAAAGCATCGAAAACCACCACCTCTCCTAAGCTCTTCCGTATTGGCTATTTCTTGTTGCTGGTATCCAATAGGTATCAAGTCCATTAAAATATTTAGTTGCCTGTACTACTTTATCATCAGTGATGTGTGTTTCAATTAATGCGAATACATCAGTTTGCCGCAAATATTGGAAAAAGTCAGGATATAAAAATTTACTTTGCAGGCCATGAACGTTGTAGGATATAAGACTAATTTTTCCATTTTGGCAGGCCGTTTTTATTAGTTTTATTGTAGCACGTCGAACCAGTACTTATAATCTAAGGAAATTAATTTAGCGTCGTTTTCATACAGCTCCCTTTTTTCGCGGATCCACCTAAACCATTTATTTCCGATTTTTAAGTTGTCATCGGATGCTTTTTGTTTGTAGCCAATATCGCCGATTGAAGCTGCTGCATCACCCTTTTGTTTAGTTGGCGGTCAGCATTAGGTCACGTTCTATGTAGATAGATGAACCTGCCTGCCTGTTTGTTCGTTTCAAAACCGAGAGCAACCCCTCTTCCGAGTCAAATTCAACCAACGCAGTCACTTTACACCTCGCTCTGCAATCCTCTTTGTTGCTTTCACCATTGAGGCCGATGATTACTGTAAGCACTCTTTAAATACCCTCTTCACTTCGCTATGAACTGCCTTGGTTGCTGGCAGCCCATTGAATATTAAGTTCCTGCCTTTGATATGTTGTTCCATCTGCGCTCTAACTCGACTTTTATTTCATTATTTTGTTTTTTTAGTTCAGCTACATCTTCTGCTATACTCGATATTTTATCAAGAACCTCTTTATTCGTCTCTTTATTTGTTGCTCTTACAATGGCCTTGATATCTACGGCGCTTGGATTTTTAGTTTCTACTGCTTCAATTTTTGCTTCTAATTTAATTTCTACCGATTTGATCGCATTTAAGACATCATGCAGGCTCACTTCTTGCGAAAGCGCTCCTCGGGAACTCTTTCCTGACGGTGTGCCCACATCTTGGTTTTGTTTATTTGGCGTACGTTGCATTGTAAATGGCTACTCTACTTTCTCGTTCAAATTTGTTGCTATTTAAGGAGTACTTTTACGCTTAAAATTATTTATGTATGTACTAGTTTTGGGTATACTTTTGGGCTTATCTCTAATCTACAACTAAGTGATGCAAATCACAGCTTTCAAAGTCCTGGGGTCCAAAGTCGGGAACAGCTAGCTAGTGTATTATGTATTTTTTTTTCGAATATTTGCTGCTGCTGTTCTTTGTTGTTGCTTCCACTTCTCGATTATATGCAAGCGGTTAGCTGCTTATTTTGCCGAAATACCGAATATCTTTGCTTGTGTGTTTTTGTTGTTGTTTTTACTATGCTTTCTCTGCTTTTACTTTTACTGAGGATATTTTTATGCATTGCGCTTCCAAAAAACAAAATTATTGATGTATGTATTATTTTTTCTTTTATATTTTAATTAATTTTATTATTTATGTTTAAACCGTGTGTTCTATACAAATTTTTGGTACACTTTTTGTCTTTTTATCTTTTGTATTTTTCTTTATTTATATTGATTGATATCTCTGCACTGCAGAGCACATTTCCACACTTCCTGATGTTCGACTGTCCCCAGATAATTAAGTAAGTATTAATAATTGATTCCGCTGATTTTCAAAAGTATTTCAATTGCTGCGCAATCTATATATTTATAAAATTGGAAGTATGTATGTATTTTCTTTATACAGGGTGCCTGATGAATTTGGCTACATTAAGAAACTCAAATAACTTTTTTTTTTAGTGTATGGAATTAATTTTTATTTTTTTCAGGTCATTAAATTTTATTAAATATAGCTTAATTAGTAGGGACTCGTTGACACATGTGCGGCATCTTAGTAAAAAGTTGTTCATTGCTGCTTGGAGAGTTGCGACAGGAATAGCAGCAATTGTTGCCCGAATGGCTTGCTTTAGTTCATCCAAATTTGTCGACTTTGTTTTGTAGACTTCTTGTTTGCATAAACCCCACAAGAAAAAGCCAGGTGCAGTAAGGTCAGGCGACCTGGGGGGCCAACGGAATTGGGAGTTTTTTGAAATAAGTTTATTAGGAAATTTTCGTCGCAACTCTGTCATAACAGGCTGGGCTATGTGAGGCGTTGCCCCATCCTGTTGAAACCACACAGAGTTGAAAGGAATTCTCTTTCGGCGTAGTTCTGGATAGAAAAATTCTTTCAGCATTTTCAAATAACGGTCTTCAGTAACCGTAACGGTGTGACCATTTTTTTGGTAGCGGCTTTCATCAGCCACCCTGTATATATAATTCTAGTGTACAAAATTTTGTGACTGTTTTGCTTCTAAACGGCTAGACTAATTTCGATAAACTTTTTTTTGTTTTACTTATGGGGTCACCAAGATGGTTTATGCATCAGTTGGACTCGGTAGGTGGCGCTGTTGTCGAGATAAAGGCACTTTTTTACCAAATTTTTAACATTTTTTTATCTTGCGCCCACTATACTAAGCCGATTTAAATAATTTTTTTTAATGACAAATGAATCCTTATGAAAAGAGTTGCATACTTATTTTTTCAGTTTTTAACTTTTAATATACTATTCTTAAGTATTAAGTTTTTTGAAAACCACTGCAAGACCAAGCATAAAAGGTTTTGTACGTTTTTTCGATTTTAATGCTTTGGTTGTTCTTATACTTCTATTTTTTCTGTCTTTGTACGCACTTTTTGCAATATTCGTTTCTGTATTTCATGTTCATTGAGAGTGGGACAAGAAGGAGACAGTGTGTTTCGTTGTTTGTGTTTCGTGTTTGAGGCTATTGATTATCACGAAGGGGCCGCAGCAAAGCGCGCCGGGCTATTCTAGTGTATATATGTAAGTCTCGTATTGATTCTGAAACTGCTGAACCGATTTTGATGAAATTTCAAGGGTCTCTAGCATTGCCTTGAGAGTGTTTCAGTAAAGTTTGGTGTGAACCGGACTTGCTATTGTCGAGAAATTGGTTGATAATAGTTTGCATACAAATCTTAGAGGCATATTTTCAAATCAATCAAGTCACCTTTGTCAAATGTAGAAGGAAATTATGTCAATATTAATATTTGTTTTGTCTGATTTTTCAAAAGTATTTCAATTAATGCACAATGTACTACAATTAAAAAAAATTGCACATGTGCCATCGTACACGTGATAGAAGTGAAACTTCTTAAAAACAGACAGAGTGATCATCTCAAAATTTTATTATTTTCGCTATGAAATTTTGTCACCGCTCGAGCACTTCCAAACACATTGAATATGCATAAAGATTTAAAAAATGTTTTGCTCTTTGATGGTCATATAGAAAAATTGTCAAGCTCTCGTACTATTGCTTGAATAGTATTATAAGTTTGTCAAGAAGTTTTTTATGCCCGCCACACATTATGCGACTGATTGTACAATTTCATTTAGCTTGTGGACACTCGCAAAGTGCGCGGGGACGGATCATGGCACGATTGCATGGAAAATCAAAAACTTTTGATCTTGATCGTACCGATCGCATAATGTGTGGCTGGCATAAAACACAGAAGGAGTCAAAGAGAAACCACATAAAGTAAATACATATATTCTTCATCAGCTCGATGAGTCTGTCTGTCATTCTGTCTATTTGTCCGTCTGTATATTGCTTTTGGTTTCTTTGGCGTGTGTAGTTGTTGTTGTTGTATTAAACAATGTGTTTACGTTTGCCGTCTGTTGTTCCCTCTTACACAAAAATTAGATAAACTGCGAAGCGTCTGTGTGTTTCTTGTTCTCTTTTCTTCGTACATTCGCTTGTTTTTGTACAACACACATGCTGGTTGCCTGCATGTTGTTGTTATAAACATTTTTATACACACAAACTGCATGTTGTTGTTGTGGAAATGTAATCTCTTTAGACTTTTCTGGTGGATTTTCCAAAAATTTTATTATTTGTTGGGGAAATGGGAATAGAAATACACATTCTGTGAAATTTCAAGTCTCTACATAGTGCGGTTCATGAGATACAGAAATCTCAAAACGTTACATTTTGTATTTTTTCACTGAAAATTTCATACTAAATTTTTGCCCAACGCCGCTAAAGAAGTTTCACTTCAAAAAGAAAAATAGCAAAACGCACTTTCATCACGTCGGCAGTGTATCACAGCACGCCGGGAACGCTAGTATAATAATATTAGCCGTATGGCTTAACAGGCAGTGCTGTATCTATGTTATAGAATTGTTAGTTTATTTTTTTTTGCAAACATTACTAACAATAATAATATTAATATAATATAATCTATAAATATTAAATAAGACAACAGTCACCGACTATCTCTCTTCGAGTGCGGTCGTCAGTGCTTTCTTATCATTAATTAGTTTTGCTTTTGTGATCTTTCTTAATTGATGTTCTAATTATTATATTATTTCCCTACCACGTGCGTGTGCATATTACTTTTGTGTGTGGTTGTACATTTTTGGTAATCATGGCCCCTGGGCTGCCTAATTTGGGGGATAACCGCTTTGATATTCTCAGCGTTATCACCAAAGCAAAAGAAAATAGAGACAATTCCCCTGAAATTGTCCAACAAAACCAAATTCATAATCATCCAATGACAAAATTTTTGAAACAAGTAAAACAAAAAAACTCAATCTACACAAACGGCTCAATCCCCTTACTTGACTCAATATCAAACACTTCTATCTAATTTCCTGATTTTGACGAATCAATTGGAGGACTTAACTACTAGTCAAGTCCCTTTCCATTGCTTCAATTCTCCTTGGAAACATAAAACATCCCTACTTTACCTTTTCAATGTCAATTAAGATATTACAAAGGAATATTAATGACATTTTCAACAAATATAATGAAGTTTTGTTATTTATAAATGATCACTCACCAGATGTTTTATGTTTGCAAGAGACCCACTTGCCACATAATTTTACTAACTTTATCTGCCCCTAGGCATACACAGCCTAGTTTTACAATCATCCTCATAACACATCAGCCAAACAAAGGGTAGGCGTGCTTATTGAACGTCACATCCCCCATAAGCACAACATAATAAACTCTAACCTTCTCTGCTCTGCCTTACTGCTAAACCTAAACAGCCTCTATCACCATCATAAACACATATATCTGGTTGGTTCTGCTTAATAATGGCTCACTTTTCTTTCAACAGTACCTTTACTCATGTAGATATTACATTGGTATCCTCATATATTGCCCACGGATGCACCTTGTCCATATTTAACACACTACATGACAGCGATCATGACCCAATCACCTTAACGTTTGCTTCTAACTTTTCCCCGAGACATAACTTCACCTTTGCCTAAATATAAAACAGGTTTTGCTAATTTGGAACTGTTCAAAAACAAATGTGTCAGTAATTCCGAATCTTATATGAAATATATAAGAGCCGCTGCGAATTGCAGTACCACCTAAACTAAACAGGTCCAAAGAGCCCTGGTGGAATAGTTCCCTACAAAATAAATAATAAACAGTCCGTTTTTCAAGTTTACAATGAGCATTTATCTACTACGAACCTTATGGCATATCGTAAAGCAAAAGCATTATTTAAAAAAGCTGTACTTTCGGCCAAACGGAACTCTCTCGAGAATTTCACCTCTCGTATTTCCCCACTTTCCACAACAAAGAAAGTTTGTTCCGACATCAAAAGACTAGCAGGCGTCAACCCAACCTCACTCAAATGTATTAAATCCTCCCCGGGTCTTCTGACCAGTTTTATTCAGATAGCCGAAGCTTTTGGGCATGCTTGATCAAAGTATTCAGTAGACGATAATTTCTCGCCCATATACAATATATTCAGCATAAAAATTAACATTTTGCAAGCTCATACTCCCCAAACCGGTTATTGCATCCACTAGACACCTAGAAGCCAATTTCACCATGATTAAAATGGAAGCTGCGATCCATTCTGCAAAAGGCAAGACTCCAAGTTCCGATAGGATATCATATTGCATGCTAAAAAACCTACCAATTTCTCTAAAGAAAAACCTCTTGATATCTTCAATACTATGCTTGATTCAGGTACTTATCCACACACATGGAGATCAGCCATTGTAATTCCAATCTCGAAACCCAATAGACCACCTCACGAAATCAGTAGTTTCCGTTCAATTTCTTTGTTATCATGTCTTAGTAAAACGATTGAAAAATTAATCGCTCATAAGTTAATGTGGTTCATTTCCCGAAATAACCTAATTTCGCATAACTAGGAAGCATATAAAAGGCAACACAGTATTATGGACGGTTTATTGCGTATTCAACACTTCGAGTCGGATTTTTCGTGAAAAACTCATGTCTCCATTTTGACGACTAGTTTTGAAAGTGCCTTTGATCGCGTGGGGTTACATTCAGTGCTTACTCGGCTTGAACTTTGTGAGATTGGTCCAAGGCTTTATAACCTTACAAAGACTTTTCTGACCAATCGCAATTTCTGGGTTCGAGTCAACAACATCGCTTCCGGCACCCAGAAACTCTTCAATGGCATTCCCACTTTCCGTAGTTTTATTTGTAATAGCGTTCGAACAAATAAACACCATCGTCTCCACAGACAAAAATATTAAGGTATCTAACTATGTGGACGACGCCATCTCCTTTACCAAAATTAAAAACATCAATTCAGTTAAGCATGAATTCACAAATATTTTAAGTGATTTGGATTCGTGGGGAGCCATCTCTATTCATCGAAAAATGCCAACTTTTGCACATATGTCGTAAGCACCGACGTAACTTTACCGATCTAAAGTTTAGAAACAAATGCATTGTTGATAACTGAAAAATTCTTGGCATAATTTTCGACTCCAAACTACTCTTTAAGCAACATTGTATTATTTTAACAATTATTATTAGAATCTAGACTTAATATTATTAAATTTTTAAGTTCCAAATTTACTAGTGTCCACATAAATACCCTACCCGTGCCCTAATGCTCTCCAATATCGATTATGGTCTCCCTATATTTGGATGGTGTGCTAAGTCCCATATAAGGAAATTACATTCCCCTTATCACGCAGCTGTTCGTCGTTCGATCAACGCTTTTCCTACTTCCCCTACTGCCTGTATCCTAGCGGAAGCCGGATTATCTAGCATTGGGAGTGGATTGAGGAAACAATAATGCTGCTTATCCCTAAGCTCTTCACGACACCAAACCGTCTGCTAGTGAAGGACTTTGTTGGCATCTTCAAACAAAAGCGGCAATATAAATGTTGCTTTATTATAAGACGCTACGCAATGTGTAGTACTCGTTTAGATTTGCCTCCGCCAATACCCTCAAACTATATAAAGCCCACTCTAGATTGGCCTCGTGATCAGCCAAGCAGTCTGCATGTAGTTGCCAAGAACGATACTGCCAGCTCCGAATACCTTGCGTGTTTCCTCGTTGAAAAAGACAAACTAGGGCAAAAAAGTGGCTCTAGACAGATGGTCCTAAGACTGAACACTCTACTGCATTTGCTGTCGTCGATAGTTTGGGAACGATCATAGTTGGAGGCTCCCTCCCACTATATAACTCGATTTTCACTGCAGAGGCTTATGTGATATTAAAAGCCTGCCAATTGTAATCTGCTCTGACAGCCTTTCTTCCGTAATAGCCTTACAAAACCATGTGCATAATGTTCTTACGATTCAGGAAATCCGGAAGATATGCACTCAACACCGCAACAAAATCTCAATCTTCTGGGCTGCCAGCCACCAAGGCATACGCGGAAACGAATACACCGACATGGTAGCTCGACAAATAAGCATTACCCCATCACACACCTTTATTCCTATCAGCGCTAAAGATTTTAAGAACATCATTACCTGTCACCTTCGTAAGAACAAATTGATGGAATGGGGGCAGTTTATCCACCGGTCCTCTTGCATCAACCCAACATGTAAAAAAATCTGCCTGACTTCAAACTTATCCAGACAGGCATGCGGAACTTTCATCCGCCGGCCTATTGGACACACACGGGATACCCATCAAACCTTCTCAACAGATCAGACCGTCCACCATGCCCTTTCTGCGGAGACGTACTCACTGTATACGACCTTCTGGACTCCTATCAACACTTGGGGAGCATTAGAGCTTCCCTCTTTGGTTCCCTAACCCCATCCCAACTCTTAAAAACTCCATCCTTAAATATCTCCAAAATGTATAATTGCTTTAAGAATTTCAACATAAAAATTTAGACCAAAGAACTTATTAATCGCGAGTCGATGGTCATAGGAGCTAGTTTTACTAGTAAAATTTTGTGTTAAGTTTAGTATATATGTACATATGTATATACTAGTTTTAATGCTGTTAAAATAAAATAAAAAATAAACTAACAAACAAATTAGGAAGAGAAAAATAGTTTAACGGCGATGAACTCCAACACCGCATTATGATTTTTATTTTTTGCAAATTCTAAATTAAAAGCTAGAGAGTAGTACATTTGTCGAAGTCAGCAGAAGCGAACCACTAAAAGGGATACCCCCCATACAAACCCTAGATCCAAATTCATGTTCTTGTTAGAAAAACTTTTTTGGGCTTGTACTATCGACTTGAAATTTGGGAACTATCAGTTTTTGATTCATATCCACCAACCACATAAATTTCAAGACCCTCAGACCACTAGGGGGTACGTCCCATACAAACCCAGATCCAAATTTATGTTCTTATTAGAAAAACTTTTCTTTTCTTAAACTAGAAGTATCCCATATTCACCATCCATGTAAATTTCAAGCTCCTAGGATTACTATGAAGGGTATTTCCCATACAAATATTTCGGTCTGAATGTTAAAAGGCAGTCCGAATTTTCCTGCAATAAACATGTTTTTTTTCGAAACGGGGCAAATTGGGGCAAGAAGTGTTAGTCACACATTGATCTGCACACTTTAGTTAATAACTTCCCATTTAAAACTTTTTGTAACGCTTGCCATGTAAAAGCAAGCTACACTTGTTAGGGTCAATCTAAAACTACACTTAAACGAAACACGGCACAATTGGACAAAAACACACAACAATGACAAAAATTTTATGAATCTATAATTTTACATACTTGGACTAACGTTTTCCATTGTAACATTATATTCATTTTAACTTTTTAAACACACGCACATTAACTATATTAAATATTTCACGCCAATTTCACAAAAACCAAGTGACACACGATCAGCTGACTTTAATTGCTCGCCAAAAAAACAGCGTTGCCGGACATTCTTCATGGAGAATGTTTTTATTCTATCCACTTTGTTGCAACTCGAAAGTTTTGATATATTTTCATATTTTTTTTCGTAAGAAATGTATTTATTTTGACTCTACTGTAAGTTCAT
The DNA here is from genome assembly GCA_037043315.1 of Amiota communis. Taxonomy (NCBI): domain Eukaryota; kingdom Metazoa; phylum Arthropoda; class Insecta; order Diptera; family Drosophilidae; genus Amiota; species Amiota communis. Next base: position 21,048 of record JBAMAV010001006.1, on the reverse strand, counting down.
TATGCTAAAATACAAAAAGCTCATTGTTATAGAACTCCGTTTTTGTTTGTTCAATTATTATTTGTTTTAAAGTTTAACGGTAGATGGCGCGAATATATATGTCTCTCTATCGAAACGAAAACATTAGAAAACAGCAACGAGAACAAACAAACACAATAACATGCTTGCTTTCGTTAGTAGCAAAAAATTAAACAAATGTTCGTGGACAAAATGAGAGCGAGAAAGGAACAATGATTACAAAATTCACTCAATAACATCATGACTGGGCCGCAGCAACGCGCGAGCTATGTACCCTCAATCTGACCCTGTTCTTAATGCATCTGTGTCTCTTATGTCGAGTTCATTACCCTTGTACTAACCCATTTTGTTTTTTTATCCGTTGTATGTATCAGTTAGAAAACATAGAATAAGAAATCATAAAATATGTTGTAAAGTAAACATGAACAGTTAGGTTTAGGTGCATTGAAGTAAATAAATATGTACTGCTGAATTTAGATTTAGAATAAGGCATACATATAATATTTAGAATCAAAAATGTGTAAAGAGTAAGTCTGACGACATTGTTTAAATAAATCGGTTGAAATCAACTCCGAAGAGTTTTATTTTCTTTGAATATCGGTTAAATCATAATTGGCGCAGTCATGAAGGAGTTAATATCCTAAGGTATTAACTTTTGTGTTATACCGCAGTGAATTTGGCTAAAGCCATACTGTTTTAGTGAATTTGTACGGAGAAACGATCTACAAATATTGTGATACAGAATAATAATAATAGTAATTAATAATTAGACAATGATAAAGTGATGATGATGATGGCACTTTATTTCAAATTATTACAAAAACAAAGACACAGAAATTCTATTTAAGTGCTTAGACAAATTGTGTATCAAATTCATAAAGTAATGAAATAAAACAAAAAAAAAAAAAATATATATATAATATTAAATTTAAAAATTGTGAAACAACAACAAAAAAAGGAAAAATATTAATGTTTTGGTATTAAAGAGAGAAAGAGTTAATAATAACAGGTCAAACCAGGTAAAAGTGCAGTGCAGAAAAAGTGGAAATACAATAGGAACTGTATACCTATATAACAGGTCAAATAAATTAACAGTGCAGTGCAGAGAAAATGGAAATACAGAAATACCATAAGAACTGTATGTACTTGTATAACAGGTGAAGCAAAATAATAGTGCAGTGCAGTGAAAAGGAACAATAAGAATTGTAATTCTTTTTTTTATTCTAACAAAAAAAAATATATTTACAGAATAAACCAACAGTTATAAAATAAAAAATATATATTTGTAAATAATATAATAATAAAACATAAACAATCAATATACAGGGTGAGTCAGAAAGGACAGAAGTTTTTGAAATGGCTAGTAGTTCCCCCACAAATGGCCGAGGGGTGGGGGGTTGGTACCGTTATGTTCGTCCGGTAATAGCATTTTTTTCAGGCACCGCCATGGCCCTGTAAATGTTGGAACACCGCGTTTATGCTTACGAGAGTTTCGTGCGAAATAACGAGTCGATCACCGCTGTTCAGCGCGAATTCCGATGCCACTTCAACATTCATCGGAACCAATCTCGGAAGCACTCTCAGATCAACATGAGAACCTTATTCTGTTCGTGAGTGATGAAGCTCATTTCCACCTGAACGATTTTTTCTTGTGGGGATACCTTAAGGTTCGTGTATACACAAACAAGCCTCGAAACCTCGAGGTAACTGCCAGAATCGACCGGCAAATGCTCGAGAGAGTAGACGCAAACTTCGTGGAACGGATTCAGCGCTGCATCGCCGGTGGGGGTCACCACATGCCCGATGTTGTTTTCCACACTTGACATTCTTAAATGCTTTGACCTAACGATTCTAAAATTCAAATAAAAATTTTTTTCAATGATCCTAAACAAGTTTATGAATTTTTAAAAAACGTCCGCCCGTTTTGACTCACCCTGTATAACAACAAAGATATTAAAAAAAAAATCATATATAAAAATAAATTTATAAAAAATTTGTACTATATGATTAAAACAAATTAATCTAAATAAAATCAATAATAACAACAGCATAACGCCAGCAACAATACCCACATACAATTAAATTGTATTCAAGGCAACATCAACAACAGCAAAGGTAACAACAATTGGCGAAGATAAGGGTAATCAATCACTTTATTAAATTTAATAGTGAATATGGCAGAAAAGCGGGAAAATCACTTGCTTGAGGTAGTAAGGAGGCAAGAAGCAATGATATTCCAATTGCGACAGGAATTACAACAACAGTTGCAGCAACTACAGTTACAGCAACAAGAACTCAACCAGCAGCTGCAACAACCACAGCAATTACAACAAATTAATAGATTGGGCCTTACAGCAAAGGACGTCCTGAACCAGTTTAGGGCCGTACAGCCCTTAAATAATATAAATTATTTGGTTCCATTTCGGTGGACCATATTATGACGTTGTGTGGAAGCAACAGTGAACTGGAATCGTTTGGAACCAGCATCATCGTTAACGAGAAGCTTCGTGGAGAGTCAACCAGGGTAGCACACGAATTTTTTGGACAACCCCAGCTGGACGGAAGTAAAGAATAAATTGAAGCAGCACTTCAAACCGAGAAATACTTTCAGTGAAATCTTTAATATGTGGGGTAAGGAAAGTAAACAATTTGAGAGAATTATTTGTTATTTTTCAAAAGACAAAAAATGATTTGAATACACTATATGAACTCGAGGATAGGATCTATTTCCCTTATCAACCCATGTATGTCGATAGGGATTTGGTTTGCATATTAATGGAGAAGCTTGATGGGCTAGTAAGTCATAATGTGGATGAGAATATGAAGCTAGAAGATGTAAACTCAAAATTTACCAAACTTAAATTGTTAGTTGATAGCAGAGCTATAAACACAGAAAGCCCAAATCACAAACGAACAGTATAGGCAGTAACAATTATCAAAACCATAATAATACTGCCTATAATAATAACCAAGACTATAACAATAACAGCCAACGTAATGATATTTGAAATTATAATTGTACTGGTATTACAAGGTATTCAAGTTCTACTTTTAGAAATCAAAATCAGAATAATCAGGGCAATACTAATTCAGTCCAGACCCGAACTAAACATATGAGTGCTGGTACTCAAACTACAACACCATTCAATGGACCCACCTATATGGAGGTGGATGCTCTTCAGAGTACTCAATCAGTAGCTGAAGAGGAGGTACATTTTTGAATGTTGCCTCAAAATCTACTCGACCCATAATAACTATTACTATAGGAAAACAGGAGGTTAAGTGCCTCATAGATACAGGGTCCACAACAAGCGTTTTGAAACCAGAGCCCTGGACGAACATTATGTTAAAGTCCTTCTCACAAAATCATGTTACTATAAAACTTTGAATGGTATGAATGAAGTTAAAATGGCGGTAACGACCCCATTCTCAAAAGAATTCAACACAGACTGAACACACACAGACTGGAGATAATAAATTTTTCTAATAACAAGTTTTCTGGTATAATTGGCAGAACTTTTTAATTCCCTTAAAGGCTAAAATCAATAATGAATTAAGGTTCGTTGAACTTCTAGGAAGGAAATTTTATTTTAAGGAATATAATTATCCAGAAATTATGGAAAATATTGGTGTACTTGAACCATTACAAGATACTTATATTGAGAAACACTTCCATATGAGTCACCTTAATAAGAAAGAATTTCATATGACAACAACAATTTTGAACGATTTTAGCGACCTTTTGTTTAAGTATGGTGACGTTTTTCAACTATAGACGAAGTTTGTCATGAGATTACTACAACAGAAAAACCTCTACATTCAAAAATATATCGATATCCTGAAAGACAAATAGGTGACATGTTGAAACAAAATATTATCAAGTTAGGTAGAGCTTAGTACTTCAGTACTCTAGAATGCCATTTGATTTAAAGAATGCATCATCAACCTTTCAGATGTTGATGAATAGGTTTCTTAAGAATTATATAAAAAAGATATGGGTAGTCTACATGGACGATATCTTAATATTTAGTACTTTATTAGAAGAACACATTTCGAACTTAAAAGGTACATTCAAACCATAGCGAAAGGCATAATTAAAGATAAATTGATAAGTGTAACTTTCTTCGGAAAGAGACTCAATTTTTAGGACATATTATCACAACACAAGGATTGAAGCCAGATCCTAGCAAGGTCAATATAATACAGAATATACTTCGACACAAAATCTCTTCTAGGGATGACAGGAATTGAATTTCGCATTACTTAACTAATCAGCCATACGGGGAACTCAGATGCGAAAAGATTAAATAATACTCGATAAACTGAAAAGATAAGAACCCTGTATCTCGAAAATAAAATTCCAATAATAGAACAAATGCAAAAGGCTATATTTTTTATAATAACACATATCATAGTACAATCAAGTGTTCACCAATTGAGGTACAAAATGATAAAATAAAACATGAAATAGTATACAATAATATGGTCGAAATGAAAAAGAAAAGAATAGAAAATGTAAATAAAAATCGGAAGGAATATACAGAAACAAGAGATGTTGGTTTCGAAAAAAATTACAATAATCTCAGGCATAAAGAACAGGCTAAATTCATAAAAAAATCCTTAAGGAATGTCCATGATACAAATATTAAAAGACCTTTCAAATATTTTGAGATTCCAGGTTCTAGTTTTGTTTCTCATTTTTTGTCAAATTAATAAATGCTTACAATGGTGACATTGGCAAAACATCGAAATTCCTCATTAATTTTGTGATGGAAATCCCTATCGACTCTTGAAGTATGAATAAAAGGAAATAATTGTAATACATGCATGAAAATTAAATAAAAATTGAAATAAGGGAAATGTGAAATATAAGAATCCAGGAGTATTATCTAACAAGGTGGTAGGAGTCATGTACCCTAATGCGACCCTGTTCTTAATGCAGCTGTCTCTCTTATGTCGAGTTCATTACCCTTGTACTAATCCGTTTTGTTTTTTTATCCGTTGTATGTATCAGTTAGAAAACATAGAATAAGAAATCATAAAATATGTTGTAAAGTAAACATGAACAGTTAGGTTTAGGTGCATTGAAGTAAATAAATATGTACTGCTGAATTTAGATTTAGAATAAGGCATACATATAATATTTAGAATCAAAAATGTGTAAAGAGTAAGTCTGACGACATTGTTTAAATAAATCGGTTGAAATCAACTCCGAAGAGTTTTATTTTCTTTGAATATCGGTTAAATCATAATTAGCGCTGGGATACGCTAGTATAATCTAATACGAGCCCTATTCACTATTAAATGATAGTTCAAGCTCTATTTATGTCTAAGTAATAATTGAAGATACCAGTTTGTACTTTATGGAAAGTTTATTTAATTAATTAATTTAAAATAAAATATAACGGTAATCGGTTTTGTCTTACTTTTTTTTCTAGAAATAGCTTAATGAACGGTACTTTACATATCAAAAGAGAAAGAGATGATAAAAGCATAAACAACATGAACCTAGTCGTCGTTCCATCATCGCACACGAAATTCAGCAGGTTTTTCCATTGCAATACATTGTTTTGCAAAGGAGAAAAGTTGGTTCACTAAAACATCTGTAACTTTTAAAGTTAATGCTAGATTGTCATAAAATTTTCACACATATCGTTTGAAAGTTGGAAAATCCTAAAAACCATATGGATTTATCATTAGTAGCGCCATCTATATGTCATCCTACGAACTTATTGAGTGATGTGTTAGTTTGATGTTGTGTTTACAAACTTATAATACTATTCATTTCCGTGAAGAGTATAATGTCAAACTTATAAAGAGTAAAAGTACAATAAAAGTGCCACTCAAATTGTGTTCATATTTGATACTCAAACTGTGTTCTTTGTTGATACTAAAACTGTAACAGAGAGAATATAGTAGAGATGAAACGGATAGTTGTTTGGCCGGATAACGGATATCCGGCCGAAAATAGCCGATTGTTGCATCTTACCAAACAACAAACAAATTTAAAGTAAACCACAAATAAGGCTTCCACTATTCTTTCAATTGCTTCTTATTATTTCATTAGTCCTTTCTGTGGAAATGAATTAATAATTATAAACAACGATTAAGCTATCCGTTCATCGGTTACCTAAGTGCATCAAATTGCATTGAATAAACAATAAATGATGGTTTCATTACTAAACGTTTATGTATTTAGTTACTTATGAAAGAGTTATACATACATACACATATCTGTCAACAAGTCAGATTAGCTTATGTCGAAAATTGGGTAAATTGAGTTAGAATGTTATTATAGTTCACAGCTTCAAAAAAAGTATATCGATTAAAGAATTTTGTACAAATATGGCATAAGATCATAGGTATATCGTTTTACTTTTTCACTTAAGTTTTATCAAACGTCAAAATATCTTAAGTGGGGATAGGTTTTGGTAATCAAAGTGAACTGCATATAAACTAAGAACTTATGTGTAAATAAGCTTTTATGTCAAATAGGAATTCAACGAATTCAACTTCTTAAATACATTTCATTCATTTCTGCAAAAGAGCTTATGTGCATTGAAAAATTTTTAATTTCTTATTTCTACTTATTATGACTAACAAAAACTACGCGAGAACATAACGTCATTTTATTTACACATAAGTTTTTGTTTTGTTACCGCTATGAGAATAGGTCGGTAAATTGCAATGAAAAACAAAGAGGAATTGAAAAAATTTATATATTTATAGCGCATTGAGAGTAGTCTTCTACGTTATAATGCGTTATTTAAAAAGCTACGGGTCAGTGCGCATTGGTCACGATCGAGATCTTTATTATTATTATTTATTTGGTGGTCAGCTAATACTGAAAAACATCCAAAGTTATCAAAGTTTGCAAGAATATATCTTTCAGCGCCTTGCTGCAGCGTATACAGCGAAAGACTTTTTTCGGAAGCAGGTCTTGTATACGAAGACAAGCGAAACCGTTTGATGCCTCTTAGTGCAAAGAAATTGGTATTCATTCATCATAATTTACCCTTAGTACAGTTCGAGTATTAATTTTTATTTACTGTGTAATAAAAAATAATGATTTTATTTGTTATGCAGATTAAATAGAGCGCCTCTAAAGTTTAAACATCATTTTTTTTTAAATCCGGTATCCGGACGGATACTTGTTTACTATCCGGCATTTGGCCGGATATTAAATTCAGGCCGGATAGTTGCCGGTTATCCGTTTTATCTCTATTACAGAGTAATGCTAAGAGTATTGCATTTTTGGCCAATGATAGCCTTCTTTCTGGATTTTCATTTGTTTCGGTTTCTCACTGAACGTTCTACTTATTTTTCATTTTGTTTGGGTATGCAGTCGCTCGTTTCTATTGCGATATAAAAGTATGTCTCAAAATAACAGTTCAAAACCAACCTTATGCTCAATCTCACGTAATAAGACCCCAAAAAAATAAAGGTGCAAGCAAAAAGGGCTGTTTTTGTTGTTGTATGACGTGAGTTGACTGCATCGAAGAAAGAGAGAGAGTAGAAGAGGGAGAGGGTAAAAGCATTTTGTGAAACTTATAATAATATGTTTTTGATTATTATTTCTTATAAATATTAATTACACTGTGTTACAAAAAAAAAAAAAATGAAAAAACTTCTTATCAGACCTAGTGGAGGTTATAGGTCATAAAAAACTAAAAAGAATGGCATATATTAAATCTCTGATACACCCTCAAAATCTTGTTTTAGAGCCCAAAAACCGTTTTTAAGAGGTTCCTGTACATATTACCTTATAACTTGGCCATTTTTTATCGGATTTCAACCATGTATCATGTATTTATCATTCAAATTCATGAAGATACAGACCAAAAACTTTCCAAAATTTTGATTTTTCCATCGATTTTGCAACTTTAAGTCTAATTTGTGCCCCTTATCTTATCTAAATTATATTTTTTCTCAACGTACATCGAAAGTTTAGTCATTTTAGCTTTAAATGAACCCTGTTTGAATAGAATCGGTTAAAAATTACTTGATTTATTGTACTTTTTGTAATTGCATATGACAGTTTTCTTTCCTTTTTTATTCTTATTCTAGCTATCTCCCTCTATCTGCAACAATTAAGAATATGGCCAAGTTAAATTTTCTGCGTATAATACTTGTCATGAAACTTTACCTAGCAAGTAAATAAAGCCGAGTTATTATCATTCTGTTTTTTTATCCAACTTATTACAACAACAATAAGCCATTAGTTGTCACGGTCGGTAGTTTGGAGACCCATGATTTACAGCATCAAATATGTCTATGCCTCTAGTATTTCGAAGGAGCGCGATAATTGCAAAAATCTCTTCATATACATTAAAACTATTATCAACCATTCTGACTGCTAATATTAGTTTTCTTATGTCTGAAAACTTGCAGGATTCGTCTAGTGCAATTGAGAAGAATTTAGAAAATTTCATTTTTCTTTTTAGAAGCGTGACTAGGTACTTGTTTATCTCTTCAATATGTCGGATTACTGTGTGTCGTCACAAAGGAACTTCTTCAATTGAGTCTGCCAACAAATTTCCATTTCCTCCGAAACAAGACAGCATCTCCTTTCACTTTTTTTAATAAAAATGTCATCAGAAAACTGTTTTCAGCTCTGAGCAATTCTTAAACTTGCAACATAAGATGTTTTTAAAGGTCTAGTATATGTCACATTTGGTTGAATGCTAAGACGCTGAATGTGTATTTCCTCAGCATAACTATCAATGGACCCCAAAATTTTATACGCGTCGTAAACCAGAAAAGACAGTTTTAGCTCCGCAAGAAACTTTTCTCTTGATTCATCTGACATCCTATAAGCCACGTAATCTGCATGAAATGTTTTGAAATGCCTTTAAATATTATGTTTTGCATTTTGAAGTATGTTAAAGCATATTAGAAATTGTTCTTCAGCCTCAAAATTTTTGGTAAAAAATATCATTTTCCCATTTGTTCTTAAAAGCTTTCATTTCAAATGATTGAATCCTTACTTTGCTAATAACTTTGAATAATGTAATTTACTAATGGAATTAATACAGTGATACTTGACGAAGTCTTTTGTAACAATGTTTCTGATTTAAAGCAATACACTATATTTATGCAAAATCAGGTATCTAAGATCTTAAATGCGGAAAATCCGCTCTTTCTCTCTTTCATTATATTTATAATTAGATTTGCAAGTTAAAACAAACCACGATTTTTCTAAGTGCTTTTCAATGAACAGCTGCAAATTTGTCCTATTAAATCAACCGGCAAATAAGAATAAAATCTACGTTATCGCAAATGTGAAAGTTATCGGGTGATCAGTTTTTACCGTTCAGAGAAGCAAGGAGCAGCGTAAGAGTCGACCTATATGTCTGTTCAGTTAGAAACGGTAAAAACTGACGAATCGCACAGCATGAGCAAAGAAATCGTCGATTCCTTTTTGACACTTATGTTTTGCACTGGCTGGGTTCTTTTCTTCAACAGAAAATTTTGAACATTACTCTGAGTGAGTTATTGTTCCGTGGAGTTAGGACGTGTAGAAAAATTTGTAATAAATAAATTATAGTAAAAAGCAAAATTAAATCTTTTAATTGGCGCCCAACGTGAGGCATCAGAAAGACTCTATGCCAGAATAAAAAACCGCGCAAAACTCAAGCGCAGTAATATAAAATACATCTATTAAAAAATTTAAAAAAAGAAAACAAATTCAGACAATATCGTGAATAAAAAAAAAACACAAACACAAAAGCCTGTAACAATACAACAAACGAAAAAAAAACAATTAAAAAAAAAAACACCTATTAAAAATTTAAAAAAAACAAATGCAACAAAATCGTTGAAAAAAAAAACACAAGAACCTGTAAAAATATAATAAAATTAGAAACGATTTGTCAAGTTACATTGTTGTTGTCTGCTCATAATTAAAACACAAAAATTTTAAGTGATCAAAATTGTAACACAAATAGCAACAACGGCAAATAAAAAAAGGGGTGTGGCCGTGTTCAGGACACTATCTGTTTTCCGTCTATGTGTGTTATCATTTTTAAGCTCTAAAAAGTACTTCGGATTTTCATGTTTTTTTTTTGTAATACCTACATAAGGTTGACATATCTGGCGTGAAATGATTTGCATTCAGTGGTAACATGTCACAGCGTGCTTTTATTATCATCGTTATTTCACGTTGAGTTAGGTTGGCCTTAAAATATTTTTCTCTAGCTGCTGGTTGCAGGTATTTATAAAAGCGGTTTGTGCTTTTCTACTTTTTCCAGCATTGTACTCCACGAAGCCGCTTTTAATGCCTTCAAGAGCTGATTGCAACGATTACACCAGTCTTCTTCTATCCCAGCATTCCATTGAAAACTTATATTGTGTTCTGCTCCCAGCTGATGAAATTTATTTGCCCACACAACGTTTCCTCTTAATTTACTAAGGTTGCTACTTAAGTCTTGAGATATGGTCACACCAATGTTGATATGTCAAATTAGTATCATAAAGCTTGTCGTTTTTAATGATAAATGTACTCAGAACGTTTTGTCATACGAGTGCTATTTGTATTGTTTACAGTGACTTGAAAAATTCGTTTCGGCTAAAAAATGGAATTAAATCGTGAACATTTTCATGCAATGATTTTTTATGATTTTCAACGTGGATTAAATCAACAAGAGTGTGCCGATCGACTCGCTTCGATTTTTGGTGATGAAGGGCCACCGTATTTCGCTGGTTTTCTGAATTCAATCGTGGTCGTATTTTTCTCCAGGACGAATTTCGTGGAGGTCGTCCAAAATCAGTTGTTGTGCCACAAAACATTGATGCTGTACGTGAACTGATATTGCAAGATCGCCATGTGACTTATCGTGAGATTGAAGCATGTTTGGGCATTAGTTCCACTCGCATACATTCAATATTGCATGAACATTTGGCCGTCAAAAAGATTTGTTCACGTTGGATACCGCATAATTTGAGAATCGCGCGTGTCGATTGGTGCAAAGAAATGTTGAAAAAATTCAATCGCAGTGCTTCAAAAGACGTCTATAAAATCGTGACAGGTGATGAATCATGGATCTATGCATATGAGTCTGAAACTAAACAGCAGTCGACTGTATGGGTCTTTCAAGATGAGCCAAATCCAACAAAAGTTGTTAGCGCATGAAGCACTTCGAAGCAAATGATCGCCTGTTTTTTTGGAATAACCGGACATGTCGCCACCGTGCCATTAGACAAACGTAGAACGGTTAATTCTGAATGGTACACCACCATTTGTTTGCCAGAAGTGTTCGAAGAAATAAGAAAAATCAACCGCAGAAGACGAATCATTCTCCACCACGGCAATGCGAGCTCTCACACATCGGCTCAAACACGTGACTTTTTAAACACTCTATAGTCCAGATTTGGCACCCAATGACTTCTTTTTACTATCGCACACCAAAAATGAATTGCGAGGTCAACGTTTTTCGACGCCTGAAGAAGCGGCCGATGCGTTCAAGACATATGTTTTGGAGATACCTCATTCCGAGTGGAAAAAGTGCTTCGAAAATTGGTTCAATCGCATGCAAAACTGTATTAATTTTCATGGAGAATTTTTTGAAAAACAATAAAGTCATTTTCGATAATACATATTTGTTATTATTTGTCTGTCTCCAGTAATGTCCAATTGCCTTCTTCCGTGTCGCAAACCATGGTTCTTTCACTGACGTAGTAGGACACCACCAACCGGATAAGGTAATACAGTATTTCCAGTATGCTCAGCGCATTTATGATGCAGCTCCAATCAACAGAGTTGAATGCGTTCTTTACGTCAAGAGTGCCTACTGCGCAGTATTTTTTGTCTCCGCCAAGCCATCTAGTGCCATTTGCAATGTTACAGACCTTCTGGATTGCTCCTACATACAGCCCATTTGGCATCTCCGTGTGCTGCTGCAAATAATCCGTTCAAAGATCTTCCCAGTAGTTCTCAATAGACACAAGGGCCTGTAAGACGTTGGCAGCTCTGGGGGCAGGTTTCCTTTTGGGAAACATGCAAGGCTTAACTTCTGGTAACACTGTGCCCGGATATATGAGCATGAATTTGAAGGTACCCTAAAGTTTACATTTACAAGACAGACACCACCAATCTTTCTGTAAATTCATCTCGAAATGTTAATTTCAACTTTGTTGCAATCAGTGAAGCTATTCATATTGCGATATATGGCTAAATCAAGTAGTCTTGTCGAGATGATCAAGAATATATATACTCTATGGGATCTCCGATATCTCCTTCTATGTGAATAAAGTGAGCTGAGCACGCATAACCAAAGAAGGAGAGTTAAAGGAATGAGCACGTTGTTGTTGCATTCATACACATTAGATGTCTATTACCTACTCACTTAATTTCAAACAACAAATACTCATATAAATAAGTTAAAATGAAACGATTAAGTTTTGTAAACATGATGATGATAAATGATCAACAAACAAACATGATGATGATAATGATCAACACAAAGTAAAGCAACATGAAAAGTCATAAAGCAAACAACAATATGCTTCCCACACCGCCCACCATAATGTTACACATTCCTAACTAAATGTAACTTTGATCGTTTAGATACCGATTGGTGTAATTAGATTTTGGATGTGGACAATAGTTTTGCAACTACAACACCAAACTATAAACCCATTTTTCCTATCATCAATTTTTTAGGTATACCCTCTGGTATAAAAAATATAGACGTATCCACGCCAAAAACAATCCAAACACCTATTAAAAATTTATAAAACAAATTCAATAATATCGTCGTCGACTAACTCTTGCATCGATCGGCTTATTGATCTTGTTCGCAGTTTTCGTATACTTTTGCATAACAGAAAACGCAGTCTTTATTACTTTATTACTTTCTCGTTCTCCCTCCTTCCATACGCGAGTGTACCGTAACAAAAATAAAAACGAATTAGTGTACAATAGCATGCCGCCCCCTTGGCCCAAGGGGCAAATCGCTTTGAAGCTCTAAGCGATAGCCAAAAGCCAAAAAGGAAGAAGCCAATTTCGTTGATGGAAGCATTCCCAAATTTACCGGAAGTGTCTTTGCCAAATCCGAAATACTTCGTCATGTCCACAGTAGATAACAACAAGCCACTGACTTCGTATTCATGTTTTGCTATACACAGAGCAATACAACTTATACACAATAAAGTCATAAATATATCTATAATTCGAGATGGCAACTTGCTACTATTTGTTGAAAACTCATCAATTGCTGAAAAGTTTATTGGAACCAAAGAGCTTCATGGCAATTGCAAAAACAAATGCGAGTATCACGGCAACCTGATCCATCGTAAAGGCACGGTTTACGCTCCATACCTCAATAATATTCCTGAAGAAGAGATTCTTATACATTTCATGGAATTCAGATCGAGTCAAAGAATATATCCCAAATCCCATGCGGTGCAAAGTTGCCAATTGATCGGACACACTGCTAAGTTCTGTAAGAACCCAACAACTTGCGAAAAATGCAATCTCACCCCAATGCTCCAACAGCTTGCACACGTACTCACTGTGCCAACTGTGTAGGAGAGCATTCAGCCAACAACAAAGACTGCCCAAAATACGCAGAAGCTCGAGAAATTCTACAAATAAAAACCAAATAAAAATGTTCAATGTACGAAGCAAGAACAAAATACTTTCAAAAAATCTCACAGCCTCTACCAACAACACAATCATACTCAGAAACCGCCGCATCTAGTTCCACTAACACCGCCTTAATTAAAAGAAGCAAGAAAGCACAAAAACACAAGAACAAAACTCTTAAGTTAAAAAAACAACTATAACTGCCAACTGCACTCCACAGCTAAACGAAAATAAAACCAACAACGACAACATACCAACAACATCAACAACAATAACGAAATCAAATTATCAAAAATATGTAACAAAACAACAAAAACAACCTACACCAATGGAAATTGGAACAACAACCAACATAACAAAAAATCACTCAAATTCTAAACAAAAATATGTTACAAAACAACAAACAAAATCTACTCCAATGGAAACTGGAACAACAAACATCACAAACCTCATAACGAACAATCACTCAAACACAAAACAAAACTATGTAACAAAAGAAGAAACTGAAAAAAAAAACAACAATCAATTCAAATAACATAACTAACAATTACCAACAACAACTAATCAACTCAAATCCAATAACTATCCATCTCTCTGATATTGAGAGCGATGGTATTATAGAAGATGATTTATAAACTCTTCTGTTCTTTCCCTCTTTCATCGGAGGCGGTCACCAACGCAATGACTGGTCTCATCGTATGATAGATCTGCGTCTAATGCGGGAAAGGGAGATAGGGCGAACAATAGACATCTACTTAATTTGCAACTGCACATACAAATAAGAAAAAATATATATATTAACTCTATAAAAAAAAAAAAAAAAAAAAAGTTAAATGACCTTCAAAGGAATATTAACGGATAATAAACAAATTGCAAATTTTAATAAAAAACAACAATCCTAAAATAATATCCTTACAAGAAACACACCTTCATGTCACACAAAACATACCTATCCCAATCAACTACACACTCTACCACTAAAACACAGCTACAAAGAGTTATGGAAGGGTGGCACTCTTAATCCACAACTCCATCCAACTCACCCACACAAAAACGTCCCTTACAAAAACTTAAAGAAGATAAAAACGCTGCATGTCTCATCCATAAAAGAAACATGAATACTAATAACATTCTTACATACAAAAAAGCAAATGCAAAATTAAAGCTCGAAATAAGAATTAGAAAATCAATAGCAACACAGAAATTTACCGCTGAAATAAACCCAAATTCCTGCATATCGAAAGTATGGTCAAATATAAATCGTTTTTGTGGAATAAAAACTCGGCATAACATTCACTGCCTCCAATACGCTATGCACCAATTGGTCAAACGCTGCGAAAGACGAAAATTTCCACCCAACTTTCCGACACAACAAATAACATATTGTATAAGGCATCCTACATATAATCCTTCCCATGTGGCATTACATCTAGAAAAAGACATAACAATGACAGAACTTAAAGTTGCACTTAACCAATTAAAGGGGAAAACACCTGGACGAGACAGAATTAGCTATCCTATGCTGAAAAACCTACCACACAACCTACTACAACGACTACTTAACCTTTTTAATAACATCTTCAGCAGTCATATTCCCCAACAGTTTAAAGTCAGCACCGTTATCCCCATACCAAAACCATCAACTCGTACCGCCCTTTTTCTTTAAGCCCCTGCATCACAAAACTGTTGGATAAAAAATTTTCAAAACGGGTATGGTGGCTAGCTATAAATAGCAGGCAACTTGATAGCCATCAAATGGGCTTTAGAAAGGGCAAATCAGCATCTGATTCTCTAGCCATGCTGGATTATCTGGCCACCTCTGCCCATTCAAGGAAAAATCACATCTCTGTTATATCTTTAGACTTTGCCAAAGCTTTCGATAGGGTGGGCATCCATACAATCCTCAAAGAGCTGAAATGAAAAAAACTGAAAAATAAAATTGCAAATTAACAACATTTATCCCTCCACGCAACTCTTAGAAAAAGGAATACCACAGGGATCCCCTTTGTCTCATATACTGTTTACAATTGGCTACAACAAACTCAAAAAAAATTATAACTGAACACAGAATATTTGACTTTACTGCGTACGCCGATGACTACACAAAAGTTCACCGGTTAAGCAAACAACAAAGCACCTTGAATATTGATCCATTATTTGCAGATATCAAACAATTGTGCTGCTATTCTGGCGCATCATTCTCTGTAGACAAACGTAAGCACCTGCATATTTGTCGCAAGACAAACTGCAGCTTCGTTATTCAATCAACAATCTTTATACTGTGTTACAATTGTCCAAAAGACTTAACATTGTCAAATGCCTCGCCAATAAAAAATTGAGTTGCAGCACCCACACTATCATACACATAATAAAAGCTAGGAAGCGGGGGTGCAACTGCAAGGTAATGTTGTTGATTGGCTTTAACCTGGCGAAGTCAGCACTATCCTTGTGGGTACACCCCAAGTAGCTAGCAGGGGCGGCTGTATTGGACCTGGTTGAAGGTAAACACGGCTATGGGTAGGAACTTAGACAGAAAAACAAAAATGGAAGTACCAAAAAGTGCGACTATTACGGTGCAAGGTGTCGGAAGCCTAGTATCGGCGGCTATGGTGGGTGAGAAAGTGGGCCCCCAGTCGTCGAGATCCTATGATCGCAGTGATGCAGGAGTGGCCAACTTGGCTCCTGTATCATCGAATGCTACAAGTTCAGACTTTCTAGCTGTCTCGAACCCTTTTAGGAAAAGCGCGAAGACGCCGCGCTCCCCGATGGAGACAGAGCAGGCAACGGGTCGAATGGCGGTGCCGACAACCGTGGAGGAAGAGAATAGTGATGTAAACGTGCTGGAAGCAGACGGGCCTTCCACTCCATTTCTACTTAGCCCCAAATCCAAAAGGCGAAACGTAACCGAGGGTGGAGCTGACTCCTTTAAAAAGCTCGGTTGGAAAATAGAAGAATTGGCCGCTATGTTGGACAATGGCAAAAGAAGATCTGTCCATCAGCCTATGAGGGATACAATCGTATCTCTTGGCAGTACAGGAGATATTTGATGATGGTGAAACTGCTCCAGGGGAAAAAGCAAGAGAGTTTTGCGCAGACAACACCAAGCTTATGCGGAGCGAGCGCACGTACATCGCCGCTGGCTTCGGGTGAACCACCCCAGAAGCGCCATCCTGGGCTTCCACCAGGTCCGCCTGTAAAAGATAAACCAACGAAGGCATTGGTGCAACCTAACCGACAAACGGGAGGAGATAGCATCGGCGTGGGGAAAAAGCAACCCACTTCAAAAGGAGGGCAAAGCGAACCTAAGGCGCCGCAGCTTGACCAATGGCAAACGGTTGGGAAACCAAAGAAGAAAAGCGTGCAGATTGCTGGGTTCAGGAAGTCATGAGGAGGGAACCTATGCTGATATCCTGAAAAGGATGAAAGCCGACCCGAATTGTGGTGGCCTTACGGAGTCGGTGCATAGGATTCGCAGAACGCAAAATGATGACATTTTGCTAGAACTAAAGACGAAAGGCGCGGAAACAGAAGAGCTGACGGTTATGGTCAGTCGCACCCTAGGGCAAGATGCTTCGGTCAGATCTCTGAGCCAAAAAACGATGATAAAAGTCAGGGAAATCGACGAAGTCACCGCTAAGGAAGAGACATGTCATGGTATATTGGAGCGGTTCAGAGAAGCTGATGTTCAGAGTTTGGACGTCACTAGTCTAAGACGGTCGTATGCTGGCACCCAAACTGCCACGATCTCTTTGCAGACAAATGCGGCCAATATACTACTCAAGGCTGGTAAGGTGAAGATTGGATGGGTTACCTGCCGTATTAGAGCAAACGTGGCATTGAAGAAGTGTTTCAAATGCATAGAGTACGGCCATATATCTCGGTCATGCAAGAATGAGGATAGGTCAAGGTGCTGCATAGGGTGTGGCGTGGAGGGATACATAGAAAAAAATTGCAGTAGTAGCCCGAGATACATGTTGTGTGCGAAGAAAAATCTGACGATGGCAAGTCACGTGGCGGGATGCAAATCCTGCCCGGTATTCAAAGGGGCCTTGAAAACCAGGAAGGTATGAAGATAATTCAAATCAGCCTGAATCACTGTCAAGCAGCGCAGGATCTTCTGCAAAAAACCATAGTGGAAGAGAAGGCAGACGTAGTTCTGGTAAGTGAGACTTACACGAAGCGCAATGAGTCAGTTTGGCTTGAAGATACCGAAGGTGTTTCTGCAATATGGGCGTGTGGTTCATACGCATTCGAGGATGGTGGTACCCGTGCTGCTAACTTCGTTCGCATGAAAATCGGGGGCATACACTTCTTCAGCTGTTATGCACGCCCAAGCATGACAGTTTTAGACTTCGAACACTTTCTCCACGAACTAGTGACGGAAAACCGAGGTAGATCTCCAGCGATAATCGCAGGAGACTTCAATGCTTGGTAAACCTCAGGGTTCGGTACTGGGCCCGCTCCTATGGAACCTTATGTATAACCAGGTCCTGCGGTTGCAGCTTCCCGAAAATTGCACTTCGGTGGGTTTTGCGGATGATCTGTGTCTGATAGTAACGGGCAAGGAGATAAGGAACATAAAGCAATCTGCAAACTCTGTTATACTCGCGGTTACTTCTTGGCTTAGGTCTTCGAAACTGTCCTTAGCAGAGCAGAAGACGGAGTTGATTCTGATTACCAGTAGAAACCGTATGGAGTTCTGCTCCATACGAGTTGACGAGCACGATGTACGGTGCAAGAAGGCTATAAGGTACCTAGGTGTATCGTACAAAGAGCACTTGCTGTACGTGAAGGATAAAGCTCCGAAGGTCCAGCACCTTATGGTGTCAAACATCGGTGGCCCTAACGCGGACAAGCGCCGGATATTGTCAAGGGGAGTGACATCCGTCATGCTGTACGCTGCCCCCGTTTGGGCGGAATCGCTGACAGCTGCTACCTACTCGAAAATCCTTTCGACCACATATAGGCTGGCAGCGCTGAGAACGGTATCGGGTTTTCGAACAATCTCAGATGATGCGGAATTGGTACTAGTGGAGTTGATTCCCATAGACATATTGGCTGATGAAATGCGCAGACTCTATGAGAGGTGTCATGGGCGTTCAGACAACGACGCAAGAAGCCGGGAGCAGCAGGTCTCAACATTGCTTTAGCAGCTGAGAATGGTAGATGGACTTTCAGGCTCATCCCGGACATTGAAAAATGGCTGAGCAGGAAGAGCGGGGAAACCAACTACCATTTAACCCAGTTCTTGTCTGGACATGGTGGCTACAGGTGGTACCTATACAGGTTTGGACACGACAACACACCAAGGTGCCTTCTGTGTAACGAACCGGAGGACACTGAGCACGTTATTTTTCAATGTGCTCGGTTTCCTGTTCCAGAAGGCTATCCGCAGGAGCCAGGAAGCGCATTACAGTTCATGTTAGCATCTCCGGCCAACTGGGACCGGATCTGGGAACGTGTGACAGCTATCCAGCTAAGGCTACGTCGTCTACAGAGGACTAGGCGAAATATGCAGACGTTGCAGAGAGTGCCGGACAGGGTATCGTAGAATAATGACGAGTAGCCACGACCCACGTACGATAACAACACAACACAATATGTGACCTACTAACCTAGGACCGATTGACTTTTGAGCAGCAATGCTCCACCTTCATCCCGACGTAATATCTAATGACAGTTCCGGGAGGACGATGGGACAAGGGGCGGGAGTGTTTAGCGAGGTTAAAGTCCCGCACTCCGGTTGTAAACCGGGTAGGTTTTCGATGCTTCATTTCCGATACAAAAAAAAAAAAAACATAATAACAGCTATATATAATGTCAAAAATTGATTATGGTTTACATTTATATGGAAAGGCACCAATCAACTCTAAACATACTCAAAACTATAAAACACTCGGCATTAAGGTTAGCTTTTGGAACCTTTCGCACCACACCAATCAATAACCTTCTATTCGAAGAAAACATACTACCTATCGAAAACAGAACGATACAAGCAATACTTAAAACTTTCAAAATTATACTGTTCTCCAAACACTCCCCCATTGAACAAATATACAAAAAAATTATTAATTCAAAGATACAACCGAAACCTCCATTCATGAAACTGTAGAACTATGTAACAATTTAAAATTGAAAATAATATCACAACCAAAAAAGTAAACATACCACCTTGGTCTCTGAAAATTATAACTGACACATCCCTTCACAACTCTCTGAAAGAAGATACCCCGGTGGAAATCTACCAGCAAATGTTCAAAGAAATCCAGAATTCTATGTCTAATCGCACATTTCTTTACACTGATGGGTCGAAGTCTACTGACAGAGTATCATACAGTGTTACAAGCGAAACAGAATTGATAACATATCAGTTGTTACCCTATTTTCCATGAATCTTCACAGCTGAAATTTCGGCTATATTCATAGCATGTTCCTACACATTGATACAACGCGGAAAATTCACCATCTGCACAGATTCTCTCGCCTCATTACAAGCAATAGGAAGTATTAATAGTCAGAATTATTATGCTTCATCCATCAGGAAAATATTAGCCAAAAATAATAAAATATTACTGGTATGGGTCCCCAGACTTTGCAATACAACAGGAAACGAACTAGGAGATGAAACCGCCAGGAATGCGTACAAATTCCCTCTTACCATGACAAATAACCTAGGCCTTACAGATAGCAGTAAATACCTGACCCACAACCACATTAAAAAATACCATATGGCACAACACCTTACTTCACTACAAAAACAATAACAAACAGTTTCACAGTTAATAAAATTTCACGTATTTATTAATTCAACATCACAGATCCCAATTCCTTAACTATTCGTCACTATAAGAAATTATGTCTTTTAGCAACATTAAACAAAGAATAGCATTTCTCAAAAATACTAATTTGTACCACAAAATATAACAAGTATAAAAAAAAAAAAAATTTATAATATATAAGTTTAATTTTAATTACATGTAAATATCTCATACCTCCATGTACCTGTGCCTTGACGTGGTGTTAGGGCTTGTGAGCGTCTGTGAAGGGCGAGGCTTGTGTGTTGGACAAAAACAAGCGAAAGTACTAAGAAAAGAGAACGAGAAACATACAGAAGCTTCGCAGGTGATCTCATTTTTTTTTTAAATAGGGGACAGACGGCAAACGTAAATACAACAATAACAATTACACACACCAAGGAAAACAAAAGCAACATATGTTGTATTGCTGTATTTGTTTTGAGATGATCTCTCTCTCGCTCTCTCTCTCTCTGCCTGTTTTTAAGAAGATTCACTTCTATCACGTGTACGATGGCACACATGCAATTTTTTTTTATTGATGTTTGGAAACTGAAAACTGGTCAAAAATTACGTGTTTAAAGTCAATAAAAGAATATGTATTTTAAGAAAACTAAAATGCAGTTTTATTTTCCAATGCATTAGAAATAA
>JBAMAV010001005.1:0-132303 GCA_037043315.1 Amiota communis | reverse complement strand
GGGAACCATATAGGTTCGCAAAATTTTTTTTTCGATTTTTTTTTTTTTTTTGCTTAAATTGTGTGTTATGGTGTTAAAAACATCCCCTGAAAATTTCAAGTCAAAAGAACATATGGTTTTTTTTTTAGAATTTTTTTTGTGCAGGTAGGTCGGGCATAAAATCACATCATTTGTGCATATTGAGTATTTGTGTTTTTGCTTCTTATATTTTCTGGCTATTCTGAATAAAAAAAACATTAAAAACCTCGAAAAAAGTTATTAAATATTAGTTTTTCTCTAAAAATATAAAAATGTTGCGAAACTAAATTTTTCGGTTTTCATACGTTTTTTGTTTTTACCCCGTTTTCACGGACTTTGACCTAAATTTCTCGAGAACTACTAAGCCGATTTTGATAATTTTTTTTTTCGTTGAAAGCTAACATTCCAATGCAACGAATGAATGCTTGAAATCTATTAAAAAGAATTATTTGATTGAAAAAAGTTGTTTAAACTTTAAACGCGATTATCTCGAAACCACTTTTTTCAAACTGGTTGGGAGGATAACTTCAGTAAATGTAGACCGATTTTCAATCTTTTTTTTTTAAATTACTCCTAATACCAACCATTCTGGCGTATACTAGGATATTTTGGATCGGTCAAAAAATAAAGGACCTAGGACCAAAAAAAGGGGTCAAAAAAGGTAGATTTTCGAAATTTTGACTTTGACACCCCCTTACTCCCCTATATAGTGACCTATCCCAAATATCCTAGTATACGCGATAACCACATAAATTCTTAACATAATTCCATTTCTACTTTTTCTTTCAGATAATCCGTTCTCAAAAAATCGTCCCAACCATGGGCCTATGTTTTAAATTTTTCGTCAACTTTAGAACGAATTACAACAACAACCGATACAACAACAACAACGAAAATTTTTTAATTTGATTTCATTAATTATCTTTCAAATAAAAAAAACTGCATATTGATACCTCTCATACTTTTTGTGTAATTGAATTTTTTGTAAACCTTTGCAAAACGACACCTGAGACTATATGGTCCCCTTAAAACATTCATGTGGTCGTATATAAATTTGATCAAGATCTGATTAATGGATCCCATGGAAATCGAGAGAAATCCTTTGATTTCGTAGACAAAATTTAATGTTTGTCCTGCCCATGTACCTAAATTTGCGACAATTGAATTAGTGAAGGTACTTAACTAAACACAACACTACTTATCTATGTAAATTTACAGTAAAATTAAAAAAAAAAAAAAATTTAAAAAAAAATTCGACCGACTTTAAAAACCACAAAAATTCAGTACACTAAAAAGCGAATAATAATTTAAATAAAATATCATTATTGGTATTTGTTATCTGGAACTGGTAAAATATTGATGTCAGCCAAAGATAATATGCTTACTATTTCATTACAATACTTATAATCTACACTAAATCGTTTCAAAACTTCACGTACACTTTTATCAAAATTTTCTTGTACAATTTTTGTGTGTTCAATAAGCATACATAGACCGTTCAAATTATTCTCTACCATCGTTGACCTCAGCCACGCAGTTTAATACGCATTAGCAAAACGCTGCTCCAGTGCGAATATCAGGGAATCTAAATAAGGAATGCAGATTAATTGCTTTCAAAAATCGCATGGAGACTCAGTAGGGTGTTTGGACCGATATTGTTTTCGAAATACAATGCGCGAGACTAGAAAATAAGTGCAGCTGCAGTTCTGGTAGAGATGTCTAAAATATATTGGCTCTCCCTGTCCACGTTGATAAGATGATCTTTTATAAGAGAAATTATTCTTTTAATATGATCCTTGCATGCCGATAGCCTTTGATTGTATTTGGCTGTCAATCTAACGCATATAATGAATTCTGACTTAGAAGCAGCGCAACACTCCCTACACTAGAAATTTTTGAAAGTCCATTGACAATTTCTTCAAAATGTTTATTAAAACTAGCTACACTCTTATATTTTTGTGACCAGCGTGTTTTACATTAAGCTGGAATACATACCTTTTATGGTGCTAATCGTATTTCTGATTTCTGGAACTTTATTTAAATCATTCACGACCATATTCAGTCTGTGGCTTCCGCAATGCAAAACAAGGCTCTTTTAAGCAATTTTTGAAAACTGCCAACATTGTTTTTATCTTTGTCATCAAAACGTTTTCCTATGGAAAGCTGAACTTTTCCCCCTCCCCCCTGCTGTACCTGGCTACGCCCTTTCCATTTGATAAAAAAACCAGAAAGAAGGTTATCTATGGTTATGCCAAAGATAAAATACTCTTTATGAACATGCAGAAATATTATATTAATGATTTGACTTACGTTTATGGTTGAGTCAGTATTCATACTTATTTCAATACAACAATAGTCACATATAAATGGCGCATGACTATTAGTATGAATTAAATGTTACATGTAAATAGCGCGTGGCCATAATTTATTGAGCACACATATCGGGAGCTATACGATCCAGTAAACCTAGGTTCTTGACATGGTTGGTGGATGAGGCACAGAAATTTCCCAACACTGCTAAGGTTACCAGTCGACAGTTAATTTTAAACCTGATTTCTTTTTTTTTCTAGCTGATTATAATCAACTTTGGTTTCCATAGCAACAACCCTCAGTGATATCACTTTTCCCTGTGGTTGTTATAAAAATAAAAAATCTGATTTTTCCTTCAGTGTAAACCGACTAATAGTGTCCAAATTTCAGTTCGATAAGTTAAAAACCAGTTTTTCTGATAAGAACATTAATTTGAATTTGGATTTGTATGGAAGGTAAACCTCCTTGTGATCCTATTCGGCTAATTCCGACTAATTTGCAGCGTATGGTAAAAAGAAACATATGTGCAAAATTTCAGCTCTCTAACTCAAAAACTGAGGGACTAGTTTGCATACATACAGACAGACAGACGGACATGGCGAAATCAACTCGTCTCATCGAGCTGATCACAAATATATATACTTTATGTGGTCTGCGATGTCTCCTTCTGTGTATTACCAACTTCATGACAAACTTATAATACTATTTACTCCCGTGAAGAGTATATAAACCCTTAAAAATCGAAAAAAAAATGTCACAAATAGGAAATGCATTATTAATAAAAACCAATAAAATAAACTTATTTTAAAATAAACAAAGTACATTTCTTTGATGCAATTATAATCTTCACTCAGTGAATAATATTATATATTTGTCAAGTTTGTAACACAAAGAATGAGACATGGTGGACTTCATAAAGTATATTCATTCTTGATTGATGAGAGAAGTTAATTTAACCATGAAATTTCGCACGAACTTTTCTTCACCAGACGCTGCAGAAAAGTCGGAATCAGCCGAATCGGCCTACTATGCTGAAGTTGTAATCCTATTCACGCAACTTTTATATATTCTGTTTAAGTTCATCTATCTCAATTGTAAGTTCATCTATCTAAATGCCCATACCTTCAACTAAGTACAAAGTCAATTGATTGCTTGGAATATCGGAATCGGTTTGATCCGCTCAAACCAACGATGCTGTCAAAAACATCGAAACATCGATGTAATCGATGGTCCCGTCGTTAAACGTTAATGGCACATGCCATTCACTTTCAGTGTGCTTCTGTTTTGACTATCAGAATTCCAGTAATGTCTCTTTACTTGCCTCTTTAACTTCACTCAGACCCTTAGTTACTCACATAAATGGCAACTACATTTCACTTAAGGAGCCTGCACACCTTGCGACCGCGTCATACAACGTCATGGAATGAAATGGAATGGAACACTGCTTCTTTGCTGTCAAAGCGTGCGCGGGGAAGAGAAATGCCGGTTGGATGGTCGGTTATATGAAAGATCAAAAAATTTTTATTTGTGTCGAAGTTGGTTCGACGGTTGGTTCTTGCATAGTGTGAAGGAAAGTTATACAACCTCATACTAAATTTCATTGTCTTTTTTTTTGAACGTCGCAGTGAGCAAAGTAAGCGGTGATTCGTATTGACAAATAAAAACAAAAACGGAAAAATTTGCATCTCTTTTGTAGCCATTTCCTTGACCACATCCTTTTTTACAATTCTTTCTTCTTCAATTTCACAGATTTCGTCAATTAAGAGCAAAGCGACGATTTTTAAATTCATTTTGTTATACTATCCGCGCAAATACACACATACACACATGCTCAAGCCGGAAAATATCACACAAAATAAAATTGTATGAAAAGGTTGTAACGTGTGCAGCAAACGTGTCGTACGACACGTTGTATGACGCGGTCGCAAGTGTGCAGGCTCCTTTAGTTTGCCTCTACTTTTTAAAGTAGATGTCTCTCCTCTCTACAAATATAGGATGTTTGCCTAAATGCTTCTTTAAATAACTAACTAAGTAACTGACTAAGCGACAAACTGACTACCTGTCTGTCGCACTTTGGTCTAAACCGAATCACTTTCTATGTGAAATTTATTTGTATTTTAAATTTTTCCATTTCTTGTTTAATAATTTATACTACCTTTTTCCCGTTTGCTTTTACTGCAAAAAGTATTGGCTCCTGCATCTGATGCACTTCCCAACTTTTATTTTATAATTTGAGATTTCAATTTTTTTTATTTTAGATTTTTTTGAATTTCTCTTCCTCTTTGTAAGTTGAAGCGGTTGTTGATGTTATTTTTAAATAATCCAAGGAGTTCGAAGAAGAGATATGCAATAATATAAACACACATTTTACGACCGTTCGCACCATTCGAACGAGATTTCTTGTTCCAATGCAAATTTTCCTTTAGAACAAAATCCAAAAAAATATTTAAAAAAAAAACAAGTCAACATTATCACTACTTTTTTATATTGTATTTCCTTTTTGTCTAATTTCACTTGTTCCTTCTTTGGTTGTTTTCATATTTTTTATTTTAGTATTTTCATAGTTATATTTGCATGTGTGTTTTTGTTGTTTGATCTTTGTGTGTGGAAGCAAAGGAAAAAAAATTATTTCAACGTCAGCGGGCGAACGAATGAAAGAGCTTAGAACTCACGGCACACGACACGCACGACAAGGACGTCCGCTAAACAAAAGTCAAAGACTTGTCTGTTCTCACAAGAATTATGGAAAATGTCTTTAACTCCTGGTGCTTTCAATTTTGCTAATAAAACTAACGAACGAACAACCGAAACGAAATGCAACGAACCCCTAGCTTTAGCCGCGAACATCCAAGAATCAGCAACTATCAACAATATTAATACCATCCAACCAACAAGCAAATTACAATAGAACCAATAAGAAATAAAGCAAGGTAGAGAGAAATAAATACCACAATCATGCTACAATAATACAAGGTAGCGCCAATTTGGCCTGTTACGCTCTCGAAAATTGCTCTCTCTCAATTTTGACGTAACACTTATATCAGTGTATTAAACTCATTAAGTATTAAACATAGCGTGACGTCACAAATATATACTTTTGAGAACCACACTTAATTGTAATAAATCGGGGACACCTTCTATTTCTTACAACATGTACACAATAAAGAGAGAGAGATAGTGATAGTGAGAAAGCAAAAAGAATATTGAAAGAGTGCAAGCAAAGTCTATGAAGTACCAATAAGTATGAAAAACAGAGTGGACAATTCGGTCACGAAATCGTGAGAGACCACGTGATGTGAGAGTACAATAAAACAAATTGAAACAAATACATAACCAAGTGTATTGTACCAAAGATTGTACTTATGTAGTGAATGAAAGTTTTTGTTGTTATATCTTTGTAAATATTTATTTAACACGCTATGAAAACCCGAATTGCTTTCGTTTGTTCCGATTTTAAGTATTTCATGTGTACGCTGCCGCCAGCTGCAGCGGTAGTAGCGACTGTAGCGTCAGCCACTGTAATAGAGGAAATTTTTACTCCCATTCGTGTCAAAAGGACGCTCGCTCTCATACACAATCAGACTTAACATATGAAGACTAATCGTACCATAGGGGTACAACCATTATCAGGGTTGCGGATGGAATGCATATGTATTTTTCATTACAATCGGTATTATTATTCTAGGTAGTGACGAAAGCGTGTAAACATACACAACTCATATTTGCGTAAATTTATACACACAATTTTATGAACTCACCACTTTGTTTCCCTTGCGCAAATCAGCTGTTCTCGTATACACAACTGCCAGTTGTATGTAAACAAACAATTGAAAATGAAAAAATTAAATTTATTGAAATAAGTGCAGAAATTGACAAAAATAATATATTATTTTTGGAAATTTATTTTATAATTGTAAATTTATTTATTAGACCCACCCGACCATGCTTTGCACAGCCGGATTCCCATTTCTTCATCTG
Source organism: Amiota communis (assembly GCA_037043315.1). Lineage (NCBI taxonomy): Eukaryota > Metazoa > Arthropoda > Insecta > Diptera > Drosophilidae > Amiota > Amiota communis. The sequence continues at coordinate 125,997 of JBAMAV010001005.1, read as the reverse complement.
TTTCATTATTCTAAATTAGTGTTTTACAAAGTGTGTGTAGCGGCTCACTTTACTTGGGAATAGCGTTGGGTCGAAAAGCCTCAGTAAATCAGTTAAAAAAAGGTTATTTGGCTATGCCAAAAATATAATACTCTTCACACCCCTCCGGGTTCCATCCAACCGAACGGCGACGAATACCAGATATCAGATATGCTTCCTTTATAAGCATCACCATTTTCTCTCTGCAACAATTTGAGTATCAAATGTTTTGTATGTATTTTTTTGTTTGAATTTGGGTTTCTATGAGAGTATGAATATGGATCAGAAACTTATGGTGTCCCAATTTCAGTTCAATAAGTCAAAAAACAAAAAACTTTTTCTAATAAGAACATTAATTTAAATGGAGGTTTGTAACCCTAGGATTTTGAAAGTTACTTGGTTGATGAATATGGATCAGCAACTTAAAGTTTCCAAATTTCAGTTCGATAAGTCGGAAAACAAAAAACTTTTTCTAATAAGAATATTAATTTAAATGGAGGTTTGAATGGGCGGTACTTGCATTTTTCTAGATGAAGTCAAAAAGCAGTTCCATTTTTTGTAATGTTCCAATTATAATTTTTATTGCTAATATATTGGAAACCATAAATCATCGGAACCTCATTTTTGCACTAAATATAGAGCTACTATCGAAAAATAAAAACAAGACAAATTTTCTTTCAAGTCTTACTTATTTTTTTAACTTTAAATGACTTAAAAAGCTTGCAAATGTAATGTCGCGACCATGGAAATGCCAATATAGATAAGTAAAAGTAGAGTAGATATGTAGCATTTTCCGAACTAAACTCTAAAATATTAATGTAAATCACCAGCTTAAATGAAATTTTAAAGGGAAGAAAACAAGATTGAATTAAATCAATTCAATCAATTTCAGTGACAGTTGACAAAAGAAAATTTTATTATTCTTGCAATAAGAAATTTGAATGTATCAGGCAGGTTTATTATTATCATTATTCTGTAAGTTTTTTATCGTGTGTAAGTTTTATAATATCCCCTAGCTCCCTGTATAAGCAAAAAAAATTGTGTTATTGTTGTTGGTCTATTTTCGTTACGTACCAGAGATGTTGTATACCAGAGATGTGCAGTGAAGTTCACGAAGCTTATTGTAATATTGAGTAAACCTAATTTATTGTTGGGTATACTCTCTTCTAAGAGCCATTTGTCCAGCCTATATAATTTCATAGAAAAACACAACAAAATACACACGAGATAACACATAAATAGTATGTATTTTGTTGTTACATATTTGTATAATATATCAGTTTTTAACGTTACAAGAAAGTGATAACAAAAAAGAATTTGCATAGACTGACGAAACAAATGAGAACAACAACATTATCCATGAGAGCGATAGAGACAACAAAGATCTTTGAGAGAGAGGTACGCTCATCTGCATAATTAAACGGAAAACTTTGAAAATATGAACCCTTTCTTGCTTTCACCACTGAACGAATTTGGACAAAAAAAATATACCAATTGAAAAGGTATTCTTCGCAAGATGTGTCCTGTAAATTTTTTTATCGAAATAGGTCTAGAGGCTTATAGTCGATTTAGACAGGCCCTGCATCACGATGATACGCTTTGGTGTTTAGACAAGCCATTTCGTATCATTTAAAACTGTTTTTTGTTTTGAATGTGCATAAGATGAAGAGAACGTTTGTTGAATTGAGAGACAGTAAATAAGAAATATAATAAAAAAACATTTTTAAAATGGAAAATATGTTATTTAAAAGAATTATTAATAATTGCAAGCACGCTGGTACGTTTAAGTACAAATTTAAAACACAAAAAGAGAAGAAGACTGACAATATCTAACCGGAAATGGCAAAAAACATGACCACACTATCAGACATTTCCCAGCCCAGGTCTGCATCAAGGACGCATCAATCGCATGATGTGACACAGACTCGCATCACATTCTACAACAACAACCCCTGAATGACGTAATTTTCCTTGTGGTTGTTGTCGATTGTGATGCGAGTCATTGGTCGCATCTTGAGAGACTCGCATCATCGCCCTGTCTAAAACGGCTATTAGGCGTAGAAAGGTGTTTAAAATAATCGCTGTATAACAACAAGTACAACTCATAGCCGTTGATGTGTGCGTGTGTGCGCGCAGTAGATTAGAGAGGTTTGTGTGCCTCACTTTTCTGCTCTATTACCGTTGATATTGTGAATGCAGTAGAATGGGATAAGAGAGAGGTTTGTGTGCCTCTCTCTTCTGCATTCTTTTATTCTTTATGTGCAAAATGTTTTGCATATATATATAAATGTATATACACATATGTATAATAAGGTATATCACTTTTTAATATTATAAGAAAGTGATAAAAAGAAGAATTTGCATATGTCTGCTTTGACTATTTTATTCTTGCATTCTTTTATTCTTCATGTGCAAAATATTTTGTATATCTTCTATATAATTAAACGGCAAACATTGAAAATGTGAACCCTTTACTGCTTTCACCACTGAACGTATTTTGACAAAAAAAATATACCAATTAAAAAGGTATTCTTCGCAAGATATGTCCTGAAATTTTTTTTTATCAAAATAGGTCCAGAGGCTTAGGCGTACAAAGGTGTTTAGAAAACCGCTTTATATCAACAAGTACAACACACAGCCGTTGATGTGTGCATGTGTGCGCGAGTTATATTTCTGCTACTCACTTATCAGTTGTGTAAACACTGCTGTGGGTTGAATAGAACAGTTTAGATAGTTGTTTTAATGTGTATAATTATTTAAACACCGATGTAGTAATTTTATTTGCTGTTTTAGTTTCTTTTCACAAATCTTTATTAATATATGTATATGTATAAAGTTATATTTAATGGTTTAAGAGATATTCCATTATATTTAGGATAATTAGAGTTTTTAAATAACTTTAAACTTATAATTTGTTAAATATTTACTATATTAGTTTGATTGTGTTCTCCTTTATTTTAGAACTACCACTTATAACGAGAACTGTAAGTGACTTTATTCGTTCATTGCTGTTTCAGAACTGCTTCTAAGATCTTTACTCTTAATGTTTCAAAGTGAACCATTATCTTTGCTTTAGCTCTGAAAATGCAAGGTCAACAGAATTGGTTTCCTCTTGACATTGCATTTATTTATAGTCCATGAACGAAAACACAAGGCAAGCATATCACTTCCCTGTGGCACCGCATTTTTATGACCGACATTTGATTCCCGTACTTTGTCGTCAAGAAAATGCAAGGCCAGCATAAGTGTTTCTTCTGGACGTTGGTTTTTTATTATTCTTCTTTTAAATTATTTTATGTTCCATAAACAAACTGTCAAATGTACAGTTTGTTTATTTAAACACAAAAGATCTTTTTGTTACTTTTCCCCTTTTTAGAAACTTCAATACTCCTGTATTGATTTGCTTTATAACATATCTGCTATACTAGGTATTGATTTTGTTTTTATATGAAATATAGTATGTATTATGATTTTTCTTATGGTGTATATTACTACAGTTAAAGTTATTACAGTTACTGCTAATACTATTATTATTCCGTAATTTATTTTTTTTTATGTTTTTAATTCTTTAATATTTTCTACTTGATTTGTTACAATTTCTTCAAAGGTCAGCTGCAATTCAATTTAACGTTACGTTAATATATTCTGTAAAAAATTCTTTTTGTCTATTATTAAAATAATGATCTAATATTTTTATTGAGCAATTATTAAAATGTATAATGTAGTGTCCACTCAGTGTAAATTGATGTGGTTCACAATTTTGTTCCATTATATCATTGTTTAAATTTTTCACAGTTACTGTGTCTATTGTTAATTTTTCGATTTCGGTATTATTGTTACTTATTAGTGTACATCTTTTCTTAATTGTATAAAGCAAAGTCGAAATTTCAAGAAGTTAAAATACTGATTACTTCTAAACCACGCAACGTATTTTGATACGGTTTTCACTGTTAATTAAAGAATTTCCTTAGACAAGTTTGTATGTACATGAATAATTGATTCAATAATAAAAGTAATTATGATTTTTATCATTAATTATCCATATTTGTCATTCACTAAAGACAGCAACACTTTTTTTGACATTCACCAAAACAGGTATTTGTAATTCACTACAACATCAAACAGCTCTTTTTGGTTCACAAAACAGTTCAAAGTAGTTCTTTCCCCATGTATTTTGATAATTTCACAGGTTGGCTTTGCGGACGAGTCCCGTTTTGTTCGCTTATAAAATTAATGTAGTTGTAATAGTGTTATAATTTATGGAAAAAGCATTTACTGCTACTACAATATTGCAGCTTTTCATTCTTTACACAGCAAAGTTTCTTCAAATGTGATTTTAGAATTTAATTAAAGTAATTATTATTATCATTTAAGCTATACTATAAGGTAAAGAACACATTTGTTTACTTGCAATATAAGGAAAAAATTTCACCTACCAACGATCAAATAGGTAAAGTAAATCATTTAATTCTGTCAAAGATCAATGGACTGACTCAAACATACTACTCTGTAGACAATGCTATTGATCTGGAAGAAGCTGTTCATTTCTCAACAGAATTTCTTAACTCTCTACAGCCGTCTGGTTTGCGCCCACATAAATTAGTTTTAAAAGTTGGGTGTCCCTATTTTATTACGGAACCTTAAGCCACCAAAATTGTGCAATGGTACACGTTTACAGATAAAATCATTAAAAAAAAAATACATAATAGAGTGTTCAATACTGACCGGATTTGGAACTGGAGAAGTCGTTTTAATTCCCGGATTCGATTAATACTAACGGATCTACCTTTCCAATTTAGAAAATTGCAGTTTCCTATAAAATTGTCATTTTCAATGACAATTATCAAATCACAAGGTCAAACATTCAACGTTGTGGGATTAGACCTGAGCATTCAGTGTTTTTCCCATGGACAGTTATATGTAGCTCTTTTACGCGTCACTTCTGTTCGTATTGTGTAATGACAAAAAAGCTGTAGAAATTGTATACAAAAATTTGTTAAAAAATTAATTATTAAAAATGCATGCTATCAATACCAAAGCGATATTTATAAATTGCACCCGTGCAAAGCAGTATATATTTTTTCATTTTACTTAAACATAATTTCTCTCTTATGTATAATTTCTTTATTTTTGTTATTAGGTAATGGAGTTATTTCAAATAATTGAACATTTACAGATTGTAAACTAGGTATTTTAATAACAAAAATTGTTATTACTTATGTTAGGATGAATAATACCATGCTTTGCCGAAGCAATGTTATCTTGTATTTCTTCTATTTTATTTTTTAAAATTGATAATTGCAATCATTTTTCAAAATATCCATTTTTTTGTATTATTTGTTGCATGCTTTCATCTACGTGATTAAATTCTGTTAAGATATCTTCCCTATCCTTACGCAAATGCAACTTTAACAAGTTTATTGTTTCATTAAAATTGTTATTAATTTTTACTTGTTGATTTAAATTTGTTATTGAATTATATAAATGAATATCAATTTGTTTAAATGATCAGTAATATCTTCTTGATCAGTGCTATCCATTGTACCAAATAAATAATTGGTTGCATGGCCAACAGCATCTATCAAACCTCTTTTTTGTGTTTATGTATGTATTTTACTTTTAATGTCTTTAATTTCTGTTAATACAAATATGTAATTTATTATTAGTAGTTAAATATTACCCATTATTTTTAATTTCATGCAATAATTCTAATATTTCATATGGTGCTATAATGTGTAAAATTAAATCGGTTTTTATTACTATGTCCATTTTATTAGTATTAACGGCAATATATCCGTTATCCGTTTCAATCTTCCTCACATCAATGTTAGCTTGAGATTGGGTGATCTTTTAATATTTGAAGAGTGGATATTTTTTAAACTAGCTTTTTTGTATTTTGGCACTTCTATGTGACGTACCGCCTTATAGTTTTTATGTACCCTTCTTGTCTGTTTTCATTGTATGATTCTCTATTCTCATTCAACTTTTCAATTCTTTTTATCTTGTTTCTTATTAAATTGTCTTAAATTTTATTCATCTCTACTTCTTTGTTTTGCACCTTACTTGGGATTTCATTAATAGTGCAATGATGTCTATCGTTACATCTTACTGCCAATTGAATTATTGTTTTGGGTGGTAAATTTGAGTTTTCTTGTTTAATTAGCCTGAATTTCTCTGCCAAAGAATTATTGAATCTTTCTATGTCTTCATTACCTGTATGTGAATTTGGTTTTGTTAGATGAAATTCTATATCCTCTCTGTTCATTAATTCCTGGACTTGTAGACCTTTAATTTCGTTATTCGCTACCACTTTTTTTGGTTTTCCTATCCTAGCTATATAATCCTCTAGTATTTCTACTAGTGTACACATCGTTTTATTCGGTAAATAATAAACAAAACCAAATTTTGACAGTTTTATTACTGTTATTTTGTTGATAAGTGTTGTTAGTATTTTGGTGCTTTCCTTGGTTATTATTTTTGTCATTTGTATTATTTGGTTTATTTGCAAAAATTCTATATTCTTTCTTTATAGAGCTGTCCTCAAATCGTTTATCATTTAACTCTTCCATTATTTCATGATAAGTCCCTAATCTCTGAAAAGCATATCCTAATGTACCTTGTGTCATTTTCCTTATTGTACCTATTAGCAATGATTCGATTCCAGTTAATTCTAATGGCTTGTTCTCAAAAAATGTTTTCAATTCATCTGACTTATTTTTATAAAATTGTATCTGTTCAACTAAATGACTTACATTTTTCTCCTTGATGGCGCATATTTTTTCCACCAACTCCTCTGGTCTGATGTCTGGTCTATATTTCCTTCGGAAAGCTCCTGTGATGAGCTGCCAATCGTCAATCTGTTGTAGGTGAAGTAGTGCTGATTTTGCTTCTCCTTGTATCTTCTCGTGGTAAATTATAGCCACTGCTTCCTGTCGATTTACTCCTTCTGGTACTCTGTTGACGTAGTATTCGACACATTTAATAAATGCCGTAACGTTATTTAAGGTAGTCTTTCCCTCACTGCCACCGGATTTGCCAACACATTTGATTGAAGCTGTGCTCCAATACGACAATTAACTGCTCCATTTTATTATTGTTACTATTTTTCGTAAATAAACTGCACACTTTGCTCTTGTTTTGTTTTTTTTTTTTAATTTCTCAATATAAACTTTTGTTACGTTTATATTTACTTTAAGGTTCTTTTCGGATAAAATTCACTTTATCCTATCCCGACTGCGCCAGTTATATTGCTGATACTCACTTATCAATTGTGTAAACACTGCTGTGGGTTGAATAGAACAGTTTAGATACACCGGTGTAGTTTTCTCAAAGTAATTTTATTTGCTGTTTTAGTTTGTTTTCACAAATCTTTATTAATATATGTATATGTATAATGTTATATTAAATGGAATTTATCATCTCAGTTTAAGAGATATTCCATTATATTTAGGATAATTATAGTTTTTAAATAACTTTAAACTTATAATTTGTTAAATATTTACTATATTAGTTTGATTGTGTTCTCCTTTATTTTAGAACTACCACTTATAACGAGAACTGTAAGTGACTTTATTCGTTCATTGCTGTTTCAGAACTGCTTCTAAGATCTTTACTTTTAATGTTTCAAAGTGAACCATTATCTTTGCTTTAGCTCTGAAAATGCAAGGTCAACAGAATTGGTTTCCTCTTGACATTGCATTTATTTATAGTCCATGAACGAAAACACAAGGCAAGCATATCACTTCCCTGTGGCACCGCATTTTTATGAACGACATTTGATTCCCGTACTTCTGATGAAGATCAAACGTATATGTCGTGTATCGCGAAATAATGAGTTGCGTGAAAAAAGTTAAATATTTTTAATCGTAAAGTATTGTAAAATAGAAAAATGAAACAAAGAAAATCAGTGTTAATTTCGTAGTGCAATTGAATGAACAATATTTTTTGTTAGTCCGTCTTCAGCCAATATAAATAAGTTAGATGCTTTGCCCACGCGAGAAAATGCCACGTATAATTGTCCATGTGAAAAACATGGTGTGCCCAAATCTAAGCCGCAAACGGACATCGTTTGGCCTAGTGACTTATTGATTGTCTTTGCGAATGCCAATCTAATGAGATATTGAACGCGTTTGAATTCAAGTTGGACGTCTGTTGGGATTATTGAAATGCGTGGCAGCAAAACATTTTCACCTCGGAATTTGACATTTAAAATACTGGCTTCGATAATGTTTTTCATTAATATAAATAACCGGAGATCCAACTTTCAATCGTAGAATGTGTGGTGGCATGCCTGGCAAATCCAGTGAGTTCAAAAACTCTGTTGGACAATTTACAGCTTCGTTGGCATCGCAAACTGTATCGATCGATTTGTATGATACCAAGTTGTCTGGCAACAACTGTTGTATCTTAAAGTTTAAATCGTCTACAGCCACATTTTTTGTGTGCCAAAATGGCTCTTTCTACCAGCCAATCATGATTTATGTATTGTATCTACATCGGGTAATATACGGTCAATAAGTCCATTTTGCGAATCAACGATTGTGCGAATTTGGCAGCGGATAGATCTTGTAGCTTTTGTACATGCATGTTTCTTTTTAGCTGGACTTTTTCAACATTACGCCACAGTAACGATGATTTCAATAGAGCGTTGCATGTTTCTTTTTAGCTGGACTTTTTCAACATTACGCCACAGTAACGATGATTTCAATAGAGCGTTAATCTCATCAGCATACGTTGAACGTGGAATGACAGGAAGTGTTTGTCTGAAATCGCCTTAAAGAAGTAACAGAGTGCCGCCGAATAGTCTGTCGTGTTTTTTATATCTTTGAGTGTTCTGTTCAACTCTTCAAGAGAATGTTTGTGGGACATAGTGCATTCATCCCAGATGATAATGTTGCACTGTTTCAGCACTGTGGCCATGTACGATTGTTTCTTTATGTTGCATACTGCGTATGGGTTATTTTGAATATTCTGAGGCAGTTTAAATGCTCAATGAGCTGTTCTCCCTCCACCCAATGAAGTTGCTGCAATGCCAGATGATGCAACGGACAATGCGGTGCCATTACTTGATCGTATAACGGCGAGAATCAGCGAAATGAAAAATGTTTTGCCGGTTCCGCCTGGTGCAAAAAAAAAAAGAATCAACCTTGAAACTGCAAGCATAATGCGGTCGTAAATGATTTTTTGTTCATCACTCAGTGGTGGGATATTGCGAGTAACAATCGCTGCCATTTCTGCAGTATTGTACTGCAGTTCACGATTCATTTTGTGTTTATATAATCAGATGCACTCCGATTTGGCAAACGCATACCGAAATGATTGAGTGGTAAACTGGCATTGACAATGCAAAGATCCTCGATAGCAATCTATGCTTCATTATACATTGCGTAGCTGAATATAATCGTTAGATCGTTGCACCGTGTACGAATTAATGCAATATATCGTCATTCATTGAATCTTTGAGTTTATAGCCCCGGGAAACGTAGTTAACAGTATAGCGAGTAGTAGACGAATTTGTGTTGCTGTACAGCCCAATGCTGCTTCAGCAAGCATATCGTCCCAGTGATTGTCGTCTTCAAACAAACAAGGCATGCATCTTTATACGTTGAATACTGTTGTCCATTCATTTTGCGTATATCTTAAAATTACAATGGGCCGGTGAAATAAACAAAGTCGCAGATAGGAACAATCAGTCTGTCTTGGATTGAGTGTATATACTCGGCCGAAAGTGTATGATTTGCAAAGGCCGGGGCACGCATAATTGGTATGCCTTGCTTGCGGGGCATCCATTTTTTTTTTTGTTTGAATCTATGTAAAATAGCGTCGTACTTCGGCATAGAGTAGTGTTCGTGTAAAGGCATCGAAAGTATCTGCACGATTACACAATTCGAAAAATTCTGTGAGTGTAGTTTTTGGTGGTTTCATGGCTCGCTCAATTGCTGCTTCGTCGGTGAAAAATACGCGCTGGCCGTTTTCAAGATGAACGGCTTAACTACTGGGTCCCGTTCATTAATTTGAAAACCAAAGATACGCCAGACAGCTTCATTGGAGCTGATTTACCTGTCAATTTGATAGCGCATTATTTCGTTGTTGTCATTCAATCGATTAGCATTCACATCGGTATTCTGAATTTGAAACATAGCCATATCGCTGCCTTTATTTACATACTTGTTTTGCTCAGCAGAGGCGAATATGGTACCACCCAACGATTGTCAATGGCAATATCTGCGTTATTGATATTTTTCGTGAATGATTGTCCACCATTATCAGTATTTCTGCGACGATATATTGGATATCCGTCGACGTTTGTGATCGTGTCGTTGGTAAAATCTTTAGGAAAATGTTTTGATTATTTTCCATCTGCCATGCAAGGCGATAAACGATTCAGATCACCGCATAGGCCATGAATCATGTTTGCGGCAACAATATTGAACGGTAGTTGATCAGTGCATAGTAGACGGATCTGGAATTTCCGCGGAAATTACACTATCGATTTATTCAGGGAATATTTGGTCCACAAAGCAAATTAAAATGTGTGCATGAGGTAATCCTCGCTTCTGCCATTCAACCGAATGCATCCAGCAACGTGTGGGAGCGAATAATTGTAATTTTGTAATGAAGCTCATTAAAGGCTTCAATTTTTGTTTAAACACACTTGCTGTAATATCATGACGATGCATTGCGTTTTGGCCTGGCAATAACAAAGATGTAATCTGCCATTTAGGATTAGAAGTAAACGTTATAAATAAACACGGTCGTCCGCACTCGTGCAAGAAAGTCATAGCATTTTGTATGTATTCTTGCATATGGCGTGGACTGCCTACGTACGATGATGGCAGAATGATGGAGTTACCAATTTCGGCGTTGTTGCCGTTCATCAGAACGCAAGTGAATATATTTTTCCGCATGCTGTTTATTTTGATTCTGTCGTATGACCTTCATGTACATGTCAACATTGAATTGTTGGCACAGTTCACAACATCGCAGTATGACGTTGTCCTCACCATGTCGAATCATCATATGATACGCATAAAAATCCATCGAGCTCACTTTCTTGTTTGTTTCGGCTCCTGCACAACATATTCATAAATATTCTTAAATATTAATTAAAAATGATCTTAAAATGAGTTATGACGCTTATAATGAATGAAATACCTACGGCGCGATCTCGTTGCTTAATGTTTATGCAATAACCGTCTTGTCCGTTCCAGAAAATTAGCGGATATTGGAGAGCGTCGTATGAATGGTGTGTGTCAGCGATGAACTCCAGATTATTGTTACCTTTTTGGAATCACAAGTTATCGAGTCTCTGTGCGGTCGTCAACCATGATTCCAGCAACGTCTTTCACAACAGGCGCATTGAATCTACGCACATGTTCTCCAGCTGGTGTTTTATTAGGATTGATGACAATAGCAAGATTGTCATTTTGCAATTCGTGCATTTGTGATTTGCAGAATTTCAATATTTCATGATGCGCCTGGCGTTATGCGAAATGAGGTTAGTGTAGCTACAACGCATCCACGCGATTGTCGTCCTCACCACCCATGAAGTATATTTGTAAAAAATTATGTGTTTCGTTTAGCATTGACAGCAATGAGCCCACTTTGTGGTACACTTGGCCTCTGATTTTGAACGTTGAATTAAATTGTTGACCATTTGCCGCAATATTTTGAACTATTTCTGTTGCTCCGAACGATGTCAATTGGAAGCATTAAGTGCGAATGGACTTCAGGAACAGGTTTGAATCTGGATCAGTGCCGATGAGCAAGCCGTTCAATGGTTCTGATGGTGTCCCAATTTCTGGTAGTTGCACTTTTACTGATGCGCAAATCATGCCAGCTGGCTCATGTTTAAATTTGAGCGTATGACAATGGGGACCTTCTTTGTCCATTGCACCAATCAGCACAATAGCCAATAGGCGTTGTCGGTCATTTGCTCTGTTTGTGTCAATTGCGAATTGGCGCAATTGTTTCCGTTCCAATTGTCGTTGTTGATTTCGTTCAGCTCGTGCCTTTTGTGATCAAGATGCACGCAATTGCGACATGCTCACACGCGCATTTTCGTTATTTTGTTGTATATGTTCGTCCATTCTTTCTGCTCTACTATTTTGCATATTTGTGGCATTATTTATTCGACGGCTCAAATAGGCCCCCCTGCATCTTGCTAGCATTGTAAACACACATACAATGGACCGTTTATCTAATTCTACATTTCCCGGCACGTGTTTCTATGCCCTGCATAAAAACAAGAGTATACGTATGCCAAAATTTTCTCTTTGGTGAACATCAAACGGATATGTCCATGTCGCAAGTCGGCAAAAATGTCATATTGGTAAATTTGCCGATTTGAATTGCGTGAAAGACCAATTGTGTTTGTACTTGGCAAATCAGTTACTGTCGAAAAAAAAGTGCCGGTGAACTGAAACTAACAATTGAAAATACCGAAAAAAGTGGAAAAGTAAATTTGTTGAAATAAGTACAAAAATTACAATAAATGATGTGTTATACATGCGTCTATTTGTTGTAAATCAATTGTTATTTAAATTAAATTGATAAAACATTTCACTTTTGGGCAGACATACCAACTCATAATTCACAAAGTTGGCAGCCCTCACTATTTTTGTATGAAGTAACGGTCACTTTCTTTGCCAGTTTCAAATTTATCAATTTTACCAAGTTTGCCACGTTGCGTGAATGCTTCTATTGTATTTCATTGCGGTCTGTTTCTGCGTTGCCATCAGTAACGGAATTTTATGCTGAGGGAGTGAGATCACAATACTGACATGCTAATTTTCGTTATCTAGTTGAACTGTTGTTCACACAAATAGATCAAATTGTTGTGCTTGCTGATGAAAAACGGAATGTCGATAGTGTATCTCTTTGGTCTTTTAGTAATTTATTATCACACGCACTTCGTTGTGATACATAAAAAATGCGGAATGAAATGTCAAAGTGACATGATGGTGAAATCTAATCTAAACTAATATTATAAAGAGGAAATGTTTGTATTTTTATTTGTAATGAATAGTCTCAAAAAGTACTTAACCAATTTTAAAAATTCTTTCACCTGTAGAAAGCTTCATTTTAAGCGATTCATATAGGCTCTGTTTTATTTAAAAAAAAAAATAAGGGATCCCTATGAAAATTACAATAAATTGGTGGATAATAGTGAGCATACAAATCTTAGAGACATATTTCAAAATGAATCAAGTCACCTTTGTCAAATATAGCAGGAAATTATCTCAATATTAATATTTGATTCGTCTGATTTTTCAAAAGTTTTTCAATTAATGCGCAATGTACTACATTTAAAAAAAAAAAGTAACATGACGCACTTACATCATGTCGGGAGCGTAGCAAAGCACGCCGGGAAAGCTAGTGTGAAATAAATTGATAAATCAGACGAAGCAATTAAGTATTAATATTGGGATAATTATTCTGATTATTCTGATATATTTGACAAAGGCTACTTGATTGATTTTAAAATTTGTCTCTGAAAATACAAAAATCGTGATTAAATAATGTTGGATGGGGGTAGAAGGATAAACAATACCTTACGACCCATTCTCATACCTAAATATATAATAAAAATTTCATAAAAATAAGTCGAGTCGTTTCGGAGGAGGTCATACACTAACACCGTGACACGAGATTTTTTTATATAAGATATAAATGTATATAATTATGTATATCACTTTTTAACATTATAAGAAAGTGATAAAAAGAAGAATTTGTATTAGTCTGCTTTGACTATTTCATTCTTGCATGCGTTTTTTCTTCATGTGCAAATATTTTGTATATCTATCTATCTATGTATATAATTAAACGGCAAATATTTAAAATGTAAATCCTTTCCTGCTGACGCCACTGAACCAATTTTTACAAAAAATATCCCAATTGAAGTGTATTCTTCGCAAGATGTGGCCTGTTAATTTCATGATCAAAATAGTTCCAGAGGTTTAGGCGTACAAAGATGTTTAAAAAAAACACTTTATAACAACAAAAACGACACACAGCCGTTGATGTGTGAGTGTGTGCGCGCAGTAGATTAGAGAGGTTTCATGTGACACTCTCCGCTGCATACTATTATTCTTCATACGCAAAATATTTTTATGTATATATAGATGTATATACTTATATGTATAATAATGTATTTCACTTTTTAACATTATAAGAAAGTGATAAAAAGAAGAATTTGCATTATGTCTGCTTTGACTATTTCATTTTTGTATTCTTTTATTCTTCATGTGCAAAATATTTTGTACATATATATAATTAAACGACAAACATTGAAAATGTGAACCCTGTGAACGTACACAACACCGAATCAATTTTGACAAAAAAATATACCAATTGAAAGGTATTCTTCGCAAGATGTGGCCTTTAAATTTTGGATCAAAATAGGTCCAGAGGTTTAGGCGTACAAAGGTGTTTGAAAAAACAGCTTTATAACAACAAGTACAACACACAGCCGTTGATGTGTGCGTCTGTGTGCGCAGTAGATTAGATAAGGCGTTCGGTATATCTATCGTGCCCTGAAGCCGTCCGATAATGATACTTTCCAGTATCTTGCCCTGCGAGTCAAGCATGCAGAGTGGCCGGTACGCAGATGGACGGTCCGGGTACTTTTTTACTTCAGCAACAAGACTAGCCTCTGTCTTTTCCAGATGGTTGGAAAGATACCTTCGAAAAGACATGCAGAGTACATTTTTGCGAAGATCGACACATCTGCTCTCACTGCAGCATTTAGCGCTACGTTTGGGATACCATCAGGTCCTCGGGCTTTCATGTCCCCCAACTTACTAAGCCCTTGCAGCTAGGCATGATTCAGTGCCTGCAGCTTAATCTAAATAGATGCAGTGAAGCGCAGGACTTACTCTCCCAAACAGCCATAGACAGGAAGGCTGATGTACTACTAGTTAGTGAGTTCCATAGGCCGAAGGAAGACTTAAATGTGTGAACGCAGGATGTTAGTGGCAAGGCGGCTATCTGGCTAAAAGGCAATGGCAAAGGCCCTGCTCGTATGATGGTTTCACCTTTGCTAAAATACGGGGTATCCATTTTTGCAGCTGCTACACATCGCCAAACGCCAGTCATTATTCATTTGATGACTTCCTGGATAGACTGGTTAGTGCTGCGTGGTATAAGTCCCCACTCATAATCGCCGGTGACTTTAACGCATGGGCGGTGGAATGGGGTTGTACTTGCACCAATAGGAAGAATTTGTATCGCTGGATATGGTTCTACTTAATAGGGACAACTCAATCACGTTTGAACACGGGAGAGGCAGTTCGGCAATAGATCTCACCTTCTGTAGCTAATCGATTGCCAGTGCTATAAAATTGGAGATCGCAGATGTCTACACCCATAGTGATCAGCTTGCGATACAAATTTGTATTTCCCCTCAGTCAAGGTTCACTATATCAAGATTGAGATTGAGGAAGCGGGCCCTGGGTATCGCTTGGAAAACTTGGAAGCTGGATAAGGAAACTCTGGATTTGTTTATCTCCGAGTTTGAAGTAGCACCTGGTAATGCGAGTCAGCAATCCGGGCAACTTATCCAGGGCCTCACAAGGATGTGCGATGGCTCTATGCTGAGGAAGACTAAAAGCAATGACAGGAAGCCAAACTACTGGTGGAATTGCAGTGTCATCAACTACGGAGAAGATTCCAGCGCAGCAGAAGGAAGAATCCTGCTTCTCAGGATACTCTTCTCTTCCTCAACGAATTAAGGCACAAAAAGTCCCTACTAAGCAAGGAGATCTGCAGGATCAAGCGAAATGCCTTTTGCAGACTGATAGGAGAAGTGGATAAGAATCCTCGAGGCAGCGCTTACAAAATTGTAACGCGCAAGTTCAATGGCCTCAGGGCGTCAGTCCCTTCCTCCGCCCCACAAATGGAAAAAATAGTAGACGCCCTCTTTCCACCGGGAGGATTGTTGAAGACACTTCGACCACTTGAGGTTGTAGATGAGAATGTGCCCACTATCACCACTCTTGAGCTAGAAGCGGCTTTGAGTATGGTGAAGGTAAACAAATCGCCTGGGCTGGATGGCATCCCTAATTTCATCCTTAAGAGAGCCATTGCAGCGAAACCTTATGTCTTCTGCGAGGTTTTCCCAAGGTGCATGAGAGAAGGACTCTTCCCCAAATGCTGGAAGAAGAAACGGCTGGTTCTCATCCCGAAAGGAAACCTGCCCCCAGAGCTACCATCTTCGTATAGGCCCCTGTGTCTCCTGAGTACCACTGGGAAAATCTTTGAAGGGATTATTTACGCCAGATTGCAGCAGTACATGGAGTTGCCAAATCGTGTGGCTGAAATGCAATTTGGCTTCAGGCCGAGAAGGGTACCGTAGGGAGGCCTTAAATGGCACTAGATGGCTTGGCAGTGACAATAAGTATTGCGCAGTGGTCACACTGGATGTAAAAAATGCCTTCAACTCTGCATTTTGGAGCTGCATCATAAACGCGCTATTTTGGACATACCGCGTTACCTAATCCGGATAGTAGGACATTTGACACTACTGGAGGTGTCCCGCAAAGTTCGGTACTAGGTCCACTTCTGTGGAATGTCATGTATGATGGCATCCTGCGGATTTGTGAACCCGATGGGGTGAAGATCGTCGGATATACGGATGATATTGCTATTGTCGTGGTAGCAAAGACTCTGAGTGAGGTCACATACAAAATAGATAAGACAGTAACAGCGTCGAAGAGATGGCTAACACAGTGCATAAGACCGACTTATGAGCTCCAGAAAAAAGGTGGAAACTTTCTCGGTGAGAATTGAGAGCCATTCTGTTGAGTCGAGGCCTTGCATCAAATACCTGGGTGTACTCTTGGACCATCGACTATATTTCAAGTGGTACTTAAACGAGTCAGCCAAAAAAGCAGCTGCTATAATACAAAAACTTGCCAGGATTCTCCCAAACCTAGGGGGACCCAAACAACAATCTCGGGTTCTGTTAGGTTCGGTGAGTGAATCCATACTGCTTTATGCGGCTCCAATCTGGGCCTAGGCACTTGCAACCAAGTCATACCTTCATGGTATAAATACTGCTCACAGAGTTGCTAACCTTAGGATCTGTAGGGCGTATCGCACAGTGGCAGACGATGTAGCGGGTGTACTTGCAGGCAGACTGCCAATCGATCTGGAAGCCCTGGCTGCCAGGGACAAGTACATCGCACGTGAATTCTCTCAGGTAGCAGACATGGAGGAGATTAAGTCCAGATACTTGAACATTTGGCAGCACAGGTGGAGTAGGGCAGAGTCTCGGAGGATACACTAGCTTATCCCAGATATTACGAATTGGCTTAAGCGTCGTTCTGGTTATGTAGAGTTCGAATTTACTCAATTCGCAACTGGTCATGGCTGTTTCAGGCAGTATCTCCACAGGTTTGGGATCCCTGCGGATCCGTTCTGTGGTCTGTGCAGAGATGTCGTGGAGGATCCGGAGCATCTTTTTCATGAGTGCCCCCGTTTCGAAGCGGAGCGACGAAGAGTGTATGCGCGCCTTGCATCTCCTTGCAGCTCACATGAGATTGTAAGGCGCATGGAAACATCGGTGGAAGACTGGGCATAATTCTCTTCTGAAATTGCCAACATCATGAGGGGTGCTCGAATGTACGAGAAAACAATGGTGCTTGCTTAATTTTAAGCTTACTATCCCCCCCTACGAAGGAATGCTTCGGAGGTGCCGTAGAGGTTTGAAAGGGGCTTAAGGCGATAGGGGGTTTTTTGTTCGGTAGGCTAATGAATCCGACATAACTTGTGGCACGGGTCACAGTATCTTTGGAAGCTTTTTACATCCTTGTTTCGCATAACACAAAAAAAAAAATCTACTGCGCGCACACACGCACAGATTGCGTTCGCGATCGTTCAGCTGCTCTGCTGTGCTCTGTTGCACGGAGAGTCCGCATAATTGTTGCAATAGCGGTTTTCACCAATTGCCACATCTCTTCTGATTGGCACATGTGTGGCACGAGGTTATCCACTTTAGGCGGTTCACTAAAACACTCCTCTATCTGTGTCCTCTCATCACTGAATCGGGGACAACAGAAAAGTACGTGTTGGGCATCTTCGGCGATACCGACGCAGACTGCACAGAAGGGGTCCTCCTCGTGCTTGAACCGGTGCAGGTAGAACTTAAAGCAACCGTGTCCACTTAGTATCTGCGTCATATGGAAATCCACTTCTCCATGTTTCCGCGTTATCCATACATCCAGGCTAGGGATTAGAGAGTACATCCATCGCCCTTTCCCAGACGCTTCACATTTTCTCTGGCGTTCTTGGATGCTACATCGCCACTCGTCTTCTGTAGATGACCCCGTGGTGAACCTATGTTCCAGTTCACGCACCATTATGTCGATTGGTGGCATAGAGGCTATGACTTCAATCGCAACATCCGATATAGTGCGCAAACCGCTTGCTGCCCGCAACGCACTTAGGCAGTACGTCGAGCGATCCCCCGCCATGTATGAGCTCATCTGTGTTGCATCCGCATAAAGAATAATGGAGGCAACAACTCTGGCCAGCAGCTTCCGCTTGCTTGAGCGTTTTTCGCCGACGTTTGCCATTAGCCTAGATAGGGCTTCATTAACTCTTGCCGCCTTGTCATTTATGGAGGCAAGATGCTCCTTGAATGACAGCCGAATGACGATAACCACTCCCAGATATTTGAAGCATGGCTGGGAGGTTATCAGACAGTCACCAATTCGAAACGAGAATGTTTCCCGCTCTTTACGAGTGGACATGAGAACTGCTTCGGTTTTCTCAACTGCTAATTACAAATGAGCTTCACTGAGCCAGCTCATGACAATGGGCATGGCTTCACAGCAACTAGTTTGTATTCGCACGATCCCCACGACTACCAGAGCAATGTCGTCAGCATATCCGATCAGCGTTGCGCCTGTGGGGAGGTTCATCTTGAGAACGCCGTCATACAAGGTGGGACCTAGGAACGAACCTTGTGGCACGCCCCTTGTGACCCTGTACTTCTTCCGGCCATCTTCTCGGGCCGCCTTAAGTGCATGTATGATCCGCGGCCAGCTCGCCATGTTGAAGGCATTTTTGACGTCCAGGGTCACTACCGCGCAGTACTCCTTATCGCCTCCCCTCCATCACTGCTTGGATTGCATCACCGTGGATTTTCCACGGTGAATTCCAAACTGGAAGTCGGATTCGGAGTTCGGCCTATCTAGCATGTCCTGAAGCCGTCCGACGATGATACATTCTTGCCCTGCGAGTCAAGCATGCAGAGAGGCCGGTACGCAGATGGACGGTCCGGGTACTTTTTTGCTTTAGCAACAAGACTAGCCTCTGTCTTTTCCAGATGGTTGGAAAGATACCTTCGTCAAGACATGTGGAGTACATTTTTGCGAAGATCGACACATCTGCTCTCACTGCAGCCTTTAGCGCTACGTTTGGGATACCATCAGGTCCTGGGCCTTTCATGTCCCCCAACTTACTTAGCGCTTGCAGCACTTCAAGACTCTGCCACGCTGATTCGTGAACCTGCTACCCCATATTGTAGACCACGCATTGAAGTCTCCTGCGATGATAAACGGCGTCCTCGTTCTTGCTTCCGTCACCAGTTCCGTGATTAGCCGTTCAAACTGGTTAAGCTCCAGACTTGGTGGCACGTAACGTGAGAAGAAGTAAATACTATTTACTTTAGCCCATGTGAAGCCGGCATGAGGAGTATGTGGCCTGCTTTGCAGCATCTTCCCGTCCGTGATCCATATGGCGGATTTAAAAGAAGCATCCGAGATCCAACTATATCCCTTCACGTTATGGTATGGCTCGCTTAAAAGAACTAGGTCGAGGTGTTACTCAAACACCGTTTGGTGCAGCAAGTCCTCATCGCCCTCTTACTCACTTAGCCCTAATTGCCATTTAATGTGCCGGACAGCGGGCACTGCCAGCTGCATGGGCCCCACCGCATAGCACACATTGTGGATCATTTTTGCATTGTGCTGCATGATGCCCTTTTTGCCCACACCTCCTGCAAAGGTTACAGCGGTCCACTTCGTCTTTGCAGTTTTGCGCTGTCTGCGTGCCACGTCGTGCTCTCCCTATGTTAGGGACTAACGATTCATCTGGGCAGTGTATGTTGCACTGTGCGTGAAGGGTTTCACACACTTTCCTGATCCAGGTCCCTCAGTTGGATTGTGACAACGTGCGTTTTTGCCAGGACCTTGGCCGCATCTCCTTGCGTCTCCTAAACGGAAGCGTGGAACTCCATAGTGCTTTGGTATGAACCCCGCTTGAGTTCCAACAGCAGCTCATTTTTTGTGGTGGGTCGTACGGTCTTTACATTCTCACCCATTTTTTGCAAGGCAGGGTCTGCCGGAGGATATCAGCATACGAGGAGCTTGCCGCAGCCGAGATGATAAGAGCATCCGGTTTGGACTTAATGGCATTTCCTGGGCTTCTTGCCCACTACTTTAGTCCACTCCTGTGTTTCTTTCTCACCTTTTTTGTTGTCTTGGGAGAGCCAACATTTGGTGTACTAGCTGCACAAACCGATTTTTCCACCTTAGAGTCAGCTTGTGGATTCTTTGCCGCTGCTGTTGAGTACCGCTTGGTTTGAGGCGTCTCTATCTGTCCCTCAGGGTCTCTTTTGCTACTTGGTTGGGTTTTAAGCCAGGGCGACGTTTGGGACGAGTTGTTGAGCCTTGGCTTCATCGTCCTTTTGATCAATAGCAGAAAGCTCATAAATTTCTTTAATGCTGTCGATCGTGTCCCTCATTGCCTGGTGTATGGACCGTCTTGGCTTTCCGTCCGATCCTTTCTCTTCCAGCATATCGAAAAGAGTCTTTATTTTTCCACCAAGCTTGTGAAAAGGGCTGTAGTTTTTACCAGAATTCGAACATGAAGGGCTCACCTCATCCTTGCATGTAGGTGATCGAGAGATCTTGCCGCTTGTCTGTGGAGAAGAGCGGGCCACCTTAGCGCTTCTCCTAAAAACCACATCGCCTGTTGTTTCCAAACTTGCATCTTTATTCTTCTCCACAGCAACCAAGTTGGCCATCACCGAGTTAGGGGAGTTAAGGGGGTTTCCCGAGATTCACGGACGGACTCGCGCTCGCTCGGGGCAACGCAGTCTACTGCACTGCGTCCAATGCACACTCCCAGACCAGGGTCCGAAGTGGCTGGTTTCTGATCTCCACCACGCCTGCCGTCTCGGTAGAGCAGGCTCACATCACCCTTTCGCCGATGGTAATAACTAACAAGGGTTTCGAAAACTCCCAGCGCGACGTGACGAAGAACGGTCTTCTCTGCGTCTTAAGCCTACCTTCAGGCATTAACCGCTGCCGACCTATCAGGCACCGACGCAGACCAACAGGACGCCAGGCTGGGACCACACGCCTTTTGGGTTTCATAGAGCTTATTATACGGGCGGCTCTTACACGCCCCAGCATGAGCATTTCACAAGGGTTTGTAACCTTTTAAGCTACCCCTTTTTCTCGCCGCTCATTTGTCGGGGACTGCTTATTCAATATTCGCAGCTAACCTACATATCTGCAGGCCATCCACTATCCGCCACCTGAGACCCCCGTTCGAAGTTTTTTTTTTGTTTTTTTTTTTTGATTACAAGCAAGACTAAACAAAGACAGTGCATTTTTTATTTGTCTACCAAAACTGACTGCAAAACTAACTGCAAATCTAACGGAACAATTCCCAATTTGTTCACAATGCAGGTGTTGACTCACTTTTGACTCGTAAAAAGTGACAAGTTTTGGTTCAACTATACCTAAGAATTTATGATGCAAAGCTTTTGTTGTTTTTATGCTTTTGTTTTGTTGTTATTTTATCAACCTTTCGTTTTGAGTAAAGAGAATTGATGAAACTTTTATTTTGTTCTGCTTCTCTTAAAAGAAGTAAAATTTTCATAGGTGTTGACTCACTTTTGACGCTATGTGTAAGTATAAGCATAAATATTGTATGTACAAAATAAAATATAGAAGGAAAGAAAAGAGAAAGAGGGTTGTTCCAGGACCTTACGGGACTGCCGATGAGCAAAACTTCGTATGGCTGGAACCGGCTAAATTAGCCGACGATTTGGTTACGGCGGGATCTCTCTAGGCCAAGTAACTTCTTCATGACCATAGCAGCAAACTTGGCAACCGCATTCCAATTGGGCGGGCGATCCAGCATGTGACGAACTAGATTCGCGACAGTAGGTTCTTCTCCTAGGGCATCTCTTAACTCAAGCCGCTCAATATCGAACCTTTTACACACGAAAATAACGTGTTCGGCGTCTTCCTCATGCTGGTTGCCGCAGTGCATACACCATGTGGCGTCTTCGTTGTGGAACCTGCATAGGTACTTCCGGAAGCATCCATGAACGCTCAGGAGCTATGTGAGGTAAAAATTGACTTTACCATGCCTCCTTCCGATCCACTCTGCTAGGCTTGGGATCAAGCTGTACGTCCAGCGTCCTTTCGTGGAACTGTCCCAGCGGGTCTGCCACATCCTGATGGATGAGCATCTCATTTGAGTTCTTTGTGCTCTGGTCTCCTCCAGTGGCCGTGATCTTCAAGCGTAGGTCTCTGCCGTCTCCATGGCAAGTAGATCAATTGGCACCAGCCCCGCGAGTACAAGTGCGGCATCTTCCGATACAGTGCGAAAAGCGCTGATTACTCTGAGTGCGCCCAGTCTATAGACCCTCTCCATATGTCTTCTGTAGGAGATTTTGTCCATTGCTTTTGCCCATATTGGTGCTCCATAGGGCATAATAGATTTCGTTGCATTCATCAGCAACAACCTACGACCTTGCCTGGGCCCTCGAGTGTTCTGCAGTATCCTCGAGAGAGCCTTACACGATCTTGCCGCCTTTTCACTGGCGTATATTAAGTGCTCCTTGAAGGTGAGCCTATAGTCTAGGGTAACCCCTAGATACACCAGAGATCTTTTTGTTGTGATGGCCGTATTGCCGACTGTTACCGTAGCTCTCTCCACGATTTTCCGACTGCTTATTAGTAGCGCTTCCGTCTTATGTTCCTCTAGACTAAGACCAACGCGGTTCAGCCATGCTGCGATGATTGCAATGGCTGTGTTGCAACGCTCAACCGACTCACTAATGTGCTTTCCAACGACCACTAGTGCGATGTCATCCGCAAACCCGACAATATTTACCCCGCCTGGGAAGTGCAGTCTAAGAATGCCATCATACATTATGTTCCAGAGGAGGGGCCGAGAACAGACCCTTGGGGCACTCCTCCGGTAACGTGGTATGTTGACTCGCCCTCTGCAGTGTCGAAGAGGAGAACCCGCCGGCTGAAGTAACTTCGAAGCATTCTCAGGAGATACTTCGTGACTCCGAAGTCGGCATGCGCCTCCATGATTCTGACCCATCTTGCCGAGTTGAAGGCATTCTTTATGTCAAGCGTTATCGCTAGGCCGTATTCCTTGTCTCCGCCTGCCCATCGCCTGCCCCGGATCGCTTCCTGCGCAATCTTGGTCACCTCAGAAACAGCGTCGATGGTTGAAGGCTTTTTCCTGAATCCAAACTGGGACGTGGAGAGGCCACCACGTTGCTGGATTTCTGCCTCTAACCTGTTCGCTAGGATTTTCTCCTGTACCTTGCCTGCTGTGTCCAAAAGTCAAATTGGTCTGTATGAAGACGGTTCCACTGGAGGTTTTCCAGGTTTGGTAATGAGCACCAGCTTCTGAATTTTCCAGCAAGTTGGGAAGACCCCCTCCAGCAGGCAGATGTTGTACAGGTCAGCGAAGAACTGAGGCTGTAGGGTTATCGCCAACTTAAGCACCCTGTTTGGAATCTGGTCAGGTCCTGGTGTTTTGCCGCCTTTGATCCACTTTGCTATGGTCAGGATTTCTTTCGCGGTGACCGGGAAGAAGCCATTTACCTCCTGGCTCACGTCCTCCCCGCTGTCGTGTCGCAATTGTGGCTGCTGGGGAAAGAGCGTAGTCACGATGTGCAACATCTCCGCGGAGCTCAAAAGCTGCGCCGGCTTGTGTGCTTTTGCGTTTTTGACGATCACTTGATAGACTTTACCATAGGGGTCATTTTCTACATCGTCACATAGCTTGAGGAAACATCGCCTTTTGCTGACACGAATGGCCCTCTTCAATGCCCTTCTACAAGAGTGGTAACTTTCCCGTAACTCAAAAAACTGACTCTAGTGCCTGGAACGCTGATATACCCTACGCGAGTGAATGCATTGGCGTCTAGCTAACGCAATATCTTTATTCCACCAGTATACTTGCTCCTGATGGCAGCTATGGATTCCTCTACGCTGCATGCTGGAATCACACGCTTGCTTAATAGTGCGTTGAGTCCTGAGAGCCATTTCTTCTACAGGTCCGTCCAAAACTGGCACCCGGAGCTCAGTACAGAAAGTCTGGGGATTTAGTGTAGACTCTCTGTAGCCCCTCCTAACTGGAAAGCGAGGTCTGCTAGCTATGTTGTTATCAGCGTTGACCTCATAAAGTATTGCCTGGTGATCGCTCGCAGTGTATACGTCACTCAACGTCCACTTGGAGGTGTTGAACAGGGAGGGACTTACAAACGTGAGATTGAGATTGGAACCAATGCCGCCTCTCGTGAAGGTATGACCAGAGCCTGAGTTGAAAAGCACCACGTCCAGGACTGCAAAGGCCTCCTGAGGGTACGCCTCTTAGCGTTGGTCAACGGGGAACCCCAGTCTGTAGCACATGCGTTGAAATATCCAGCTATAATAACCGGGCGCCGGTCTCTTGCGTCACCTACCAATTCATCCAGAGCTTCTCCAAATTCGATGGTGCTGCAACTAGGGGGAAAATAACAGCTGTATAATCAATACTCACCTACCTTTGCCCTAGCAAAGCATCTAAAGGATCTTCTAGAGGTCAGCGCTCTCCGGGATGCATTGCAGACGTTTATGGCTGCCTTCAGGTCTACATCGCTACACCATGCCTCGTCGTTGCCACACCTGTAGGGCTCGCTTAGGATGGCCACATCAACTTCTTTCTCACGAATCGTCTGGAATAGCAGGTCTTCAGCCGCCACACAATGATTAAGATTAAGTTGCAATATCCTAATCATTGTGGTTTTTTCCTAGAACTCCCTTCACGAAGCGCAGGGCAGTCTCGGCTACCAGCAAGGTGGCTGGTCTCTTTGAGTTGTCTCTCGACACAGACGAAGCACCTTGGCTTGCGAGTGCAGTCCCTTATGAGGTGCCCTTCTTCTCCGCATCTCAAGCAACATTTGCTTCTGTCCACCGTGCTTTTACATGCACTAGCTATGTGTCCCACATCAAGGCATCTAAAGCATCTGCGAGTCTGCTGCCGTTCCCGGATTCTACAACGTGTCCAACCTATCTTGATCCTGCCAGCTTTAACGAGCATTGCTGCAGTTCTCGAAGGCAGACTAAGAATCGCCGCTTGTGTTCCAGCATAAGCTGGGCGAAGGCTTATAATATTCTCTTTTGTTATCTCAATCTTGATCTGCTCTTTGCATGCAGCTACAGCCAGTTGATCCTCTTGCGTTAGCGAGCGTATGCTTGCGCTTTCACCGAATGCAGATCCAACAGCTTCCCTAAGTTGCTGCAGGTTTTCCCTCATGGGACCGTCCAACTCCAGCAGAACGTTTCTATTCTGGGTCTTGCGAATTCTATTTACATTATCACTAACCCCTTTCTGTTCATTATTGCGAGTCATCAACCGTACAATGTCACTGTAGGTCTGACTGTCCTTCGCCTCAATAACTAGCGCATCCGGACGAATTCTCCTCTTGATCCCTCTGCTGCCCTTTTCCTTAGGTCTTGTTTTCTTATTAACCGGTTTCCAATCGGCTTCAGCTCCATGTACCATTACAGTGTCTTGAATTCCCATATCTTCGTGGTGGTCGCAGTCCTTCGGTTTGCTTAGTTCCGGCGTCTTGACATTTCCCATAGGGTGGCGGGCATCGATCGTCCTTGCTCTTTTTGACGGTGTTGACCTCTGTTTCGTCTTTGGCTCCCTGCTTCTCTTTTGCGCACCATTATTACCCAGAATAGGCGGATGAACTGCAGCCGGGGCCGGCTCCGTCTCTGTATCCGCGTTGGCTACTTCTTTCTGAGAGGCGCACAGCTTCACTACCTCTCTGCTTCAAGTCTTGGAGCCTTTGGATTGACCTCCTCTTCTGTTACTGACTTCTGAGCGCTAATATTTGATTTACTCTGCAACAGCTGATCGTGTATACAGCCCTTCCATCGAGTAACGAAAAACTGATTACTCGTACAAAGGACCACCACTATCCTGCGACCAGCAATTGAGTGTTTATTGCAATTGGACAGACTTTTCAATATTTTCACAATATTTCAACGAGAAAAAAGATAAAAATATTTAAAAAAACGCTTGCCTTGAGTCAGCAACAATGCCTTCATGCACCTTCAGTTCCAGCAGGTACGTATCACACTTCCTTGCACTTTATTTATATTCAAAAAACTCACAATCTGATAAATTCCAGAGCTCGCGCCAAAAACAAACAACATGTTTCAACATGTTAATTAATTCCACCCCAATTTAGCTTGAGCAACGCCGTGTGATGTGTGTGTGCGCAGTCGATTAGAGATTTTTGTGTTTGTGTGCCTCACTCTTCTGTTCTTTTGCCGTTGATATTGTGAATGCATTAGAATTGGAGACTAGAGAGCTTTCTGTGCCTCTCTCTTCTGCATTCTTTTATTCTTCATGTGCAAAATATTTTGTATATATTTTTAAAAACTGATATGTATTATACGGTATATCACTTTTTAACATTATAAGAAAGTGAAAAAAAGAAGAATTTGCATTATGTCTGCTTTGACTATTTCATATTTGCATTCTATTATTCTTCATGTACAAAATATTTTGAATATCTATCTATATAATTAAATAAATTGAACTTTTATGCTTACACAACTAAACTAATTTTAACAAAAAAATATACCAATTAAAAGGTATTCTTCGCAAGATGTGGCCTGTAAATATGTAATCAAAATAGGCGCAGAAGTTAAGGCGTACAAAGGTGTTTGAAAAGACCGCTTTATAACAACAAGTACAACACACCACCGTTGATGTGTGCGTGTGTGCGCGCATTATATGAGAGAGGTGTGTGTGTTTGTGTACCTCACCCTTCTGCTCTATTGCAGTTGATATTGTGAATGTATTAGAATTGGAGAATAGAGATGTTTGTGTCCCTCTCTCTTTTGCATTCTTTTATTCTTCATGTGCAGAATATTTTGTATATTTACATATATAAATGTATGTACTTATATGTATAATAATGTATATCACTTTTAAACATTATAAGAAAGTGATAAAAAGAAGAATTTGCATTATGTCTGCTTTCACTATTTCATTCTTATTCTTGATGTGCAAAATATTTTGTGTATCTATCTTTATAATTAAACGGTTAACATTGAAAATGTGAACCCTCTCCTGCTTACACCACTGAACCAATTTTGTCAAAAGATATACTAATTGAAAGGTATTCTTCGCGAGATGTGACTTGTAAATTTTGTATCAAAGTAGGTCCAGAGGCTTAGGCGTACAAAGGTGTTTAAAAAACCGTTTTATACAAGTATAACACACAGCCATTGATGTGTTTTTATACTCTTCACGGTAGTGAATAGTATTATAAGTTTGGCAATAAGTTTGTAACACACAGAAGGAGACATCACAGACCACATAAAGTACATATATTTGTGATCAGCTCGCTGAGACGAGTTGATTTAGCCATGTCCGTCTGTCTGTCTGTATATATGCAAACTAGTCCCTCAGTATTTGAGCTTGAGAGCTGAAATTTCGCTCATAGGTTTCTTTTTACCATACGCTGCACATTTGTCGGAATCAACCGAATCGTACCACTAGGGTGGGTACCTCCCATACAAAGCCACCTTTCAATAAAAGTTCTTATTAGAAAACGTTTTTTTTTTTTTTGGCGTATCGAACTAAAATTTGGACACTATAAGTTTGTAATTTATGGCCATCAATCGTGTAAATTTCATGATCCTAGGTCTACCGGGTGGGGTATCTCCCATACAAACCCCCCTTTAAATTAAAGTTCTTGTTAAAAAAGGTTTTGTGTTTTTTAACGTATAGAACTGCAATTTGGACCCAATAAGTTTCTGATCTATATTCATCAACCGTGTATATTTCATGATTTTAGGGTTATCAGGAAGGGTACCTCCCATACAAACCCAAATTAAATGGCAAACTTTTAAAGAATAAATGTACAATAAAATTACCACTCAAACTGATGTGATACTAATAAAGGATGGTTGGATGCAACCCGGAGGAGCGTGAAGAGTATTACATCTTTGGCAAAGGCAATGACAGCCTGCTCTCTGGTGTTTTTGTTTTTTTTTTTTTGAGCCAAAGAGATGTAAATTTTCGAAAGGTCCTAGCATTCTGACCTACTAGAATGCTTGATTCATTGGACAAGCAGTCTCATGTGGTGCCTACGTAACAAAACTACCCCCTGCTCTTTTTTTCAACCCTTGCGGGACCGCCAATTGCGGCATTGCTTCGCCAGGGAGAGCAGGTTAGACCATACTTCTATTCAGTTCCTCATCTCTGCGGACCTGCTGTATTATTGCCACGATGATACCGCACGCTGTGTGCCGTTGATGTGTGCGAGTGTGCGCGCCGTAGATTAGAGGGGTTTGTGTGCGTCACTCTTCTGTTCTATTACCGTTGATATTGTGAATGCAGTAGAATGGGAGATAAAGAGGTTTGTGTGCCTCTCTCTTCTGCATTCTTTTATTCTTCATGTGAAATATGTTTTGTATATATATATAAATGTATATACTAATATGTATAAAAGTGTATATCATTTTTTAACATTATAAGAAAGTGATAAAAAGAAGAATTTGTATTATGTCTGCTTTGTCTTTTTCATTCTTGCATTCTTTTACTCTTCATGTGCAAAATATTTTGTATATCTATATAATTAAAAGGCAAATGTTGAAAATGTGAAACCTTTTCTCCTTACACAACTGAACCAATCTTTACAAAAAATATACCAATTGAAAAGTATTCTTCGCAAGATGTGGCCTATACAGTTTGTATCAAAATATGTCCAGAGGCTTAGGCGTACAAAGGTGTTTACAAACACCGCTTTATAATAACAAGTGCAACACACAGCCGTTGACGTGTGCGTCTGTGCGTGCATCATATAAAAGAGGTTTTTTATTTTTTTTTTTTTTTCGTTTATTGAAAAAAAAAAGTAGTTTATAACAGACAACAAAGTAGAATTACAAATATTAAACATACGATTAATAAACATAGGGAAAAAGGAAGACTGTAGGATAGATGTACCAGGGCCTTACGGGACTGCAGATTAAGCTAAGCTTCGTAAGGCTGGTACTACGCTCAATTAGCCGACATATACGTTTCGGCGGGCTGCGAACTTCTTCATGACTTCAGGTGTAAACTTCGAAACAGCAATCCATTTGAATTTTTTCTCCAGTATGTGAGTTACTAGGTTCCCAACAGATGGCTAATCACCTAGGGGGCGTTACTCAGCTACTGCCGCTCCGCATCTGCTTAAAATATGCTCAGGGTTTTCCTCGCACTGATTGCCGCAAAATGTGCACCAAGAACCGTCATCATGATGGAACCTGTACAGGTACTGCCGGAAGCATCCCTCAGTAGTTGAGTGGGGTAAAAGTTTACCTCACCATGCTTCCTTCCGACCCATTCGGCTAGGCTAGCAACTAGGCTGTACGTCCAGCGACCCTTCCTTGAGCTATCCCTGTGACTTTGCCACGTCCTGAGAGAAGAGCATCTTGTTTGTGCCCGCAATGCTCTTACCTCCTCTGGGGGCCCGCTCTCCAGGTATAAGCCTCCGCTGCCTCGATGGCGATTAGGTCTATTGGTACTAGCTCAGCGAGAACCAGAGCGAAATCCTCCGATACAGTTCGGAAAGCACTAATGACTCTGAGGGCTCCCAGTCTGTAGACGCTCTCCAGGTGTCTCCTGTATGAGACCCTATCCATTGCCTTAACCCAAACCGCTGCCCCGTAGAGCATCATGGATTTGGTTGCATTCAGCAGGATCAGTCTACGTCCTTGTTTAGGTCCACGCGTGTTTAGCAGTATCCTCGAGAGGGCATTGCATGACCTTGTCGCCCTGTCACTGGCGTATGTTAAGTGCTCTTTGAAGCTGAACATATAGTCTAGAATAATCCTTAGATACACCAACGAACTCCTTGTTGTGATTTCCACGATGCCGACAGTGACCGTAGCACTCTCCACGATTTTGCGACTGCTAATGAGTAGTGCCTCCGTCTTTTGCTCCGCTAGGCTGAGACCAACATTGTCCAGCTCCTGCTGCGATAGTTGCGATAGCTGCGTTACATCTCTCCACCGACTCGCTGATGTGTTTCCCGACCACCACAAGCGCAATGTCATCCGCGAAACCCACAATGTGTACACCAGCTGGGAGACGGGGTCTAAGGATGCCGTCGTACATTATGGTCCAGATGAGAGGCCCAATTGCAGAGCCCTTGTTCACCCCTCCGGTTACTCGGTATGCTACCTCTCCCTCTGAAGTGTCGTAGAGAAGGACCCGCTGCCTGAAGTAGCTTCGAAGTATTCTCAGCAGGTACTTCGCAGCACCGTAGTCAGTATGCTCCTCCATTATTCTATCCCAGTTTGCTGAGTTGAAGGCATTCTTTATATCGAGCGTAACTACAAGGCAGTATTCTTTTGCGCCGCCTGCCCAACGTCTGCCACGGATCGCCTCCTGCGTAATCTTGGTTACTTCCGATACTGCCCCGATGGTTGAACGCCCTTCCCTTAAGCCAAACTGGGACGAGGAGAGGTCCCCTCCTAGCTGTATTTCTGCCCGCTTTGATCTGCTCCAGTGCTTTGCATGCCGTGTCCAATAGGCAAATAGGCCTGTAAGAAGATGGTCCGCCTAGTGGTTTCCCTGGTTTGTTAACCAGTCTCTGGATTTTCCAGCAGGATGGAAGGAACCCCTCAGATGGGCAGAGGTTAAAAAGATCCGCGAAGAGCTGAGGCCGCAGGGTCATCGCCAACTTGAGGGACTGGTTTGGGATTTGGTCGGGTCCTGGGATTTGCCGCTTTTAATCCACTTCGAAACAGACAAGACTTCTCCTAAGGGAACCGGGGTGAAGCTGCTCATCATCTGGTTCTTGTCGTCACTACTATTCTGACTTTCTTGTTGCTGTTGCGGGAAGAGAGTTGCCACGATGTGAGACATCTCTTGGGGATCCAAGAGAGGGACCGGCTTTCGCGACTTGGTGATTTTGACAATCAAATGGTAGGCCTTGCCCCACGGGTCGTTCTCTGCGTCGTCGCACAGATTGAGGAAACAACGCCTTTTGCTGTCCCTCATTACTCTCCCTCTATTCAAGGAAGCGACTTGAGTGCCTGGCACGCTAATAGGCCCTACGTGCCAGATTGCAGCTAGGTCTCGCTACCACAATTTCGTCAATCCACCAGAATACTGCCTCCTGGTGGCGGTTATGGGATCTTCTGGGCTGCATGCTGGAGTCACACGCTTGTTTAATGGCCCGTTGGGTCTTGATGGCCATGTCTTCTGCAGATCCGTCTAAAACTCGTGTAGGGCCTTACAGAAAATCTGGGGGCTTAGCGTAGACTCTGTGTAGCCCCTCCTAACCTGATGCCCTGTGTTCTGGTGATATTGTTATCCGCAGTAACTTCACATAGTATGGCTTGGTGATCATTCGCAGTGTATAAATCGCTCAGAGTCCACTTGGAGGAGTTAAAATGAGAGGGATTTATAAACGTGAGATCCACTATTGAGCCAGCCCCGCCTCTTGGGAAAGTGTGCTCAGAGCCTGAATTCAACAGGCACACGCCCAGTGTTGCTATTGCCTCTAACAGAGACCGCCCCTTGCCGTTTGTGAGCGTGGAGCCCAAGTCTGTAGCCCACGCATTTAAATCACCGGCGATGATGACAGGGTGTCGGTCTCTTGCGTCGGTGACGAGTTTGTCCGACAGCACTCCAAATTCGCTCAGGCTTAAACTGGGAGGTAAGTAGCAGCTGTATATCCAAAGCCCACTTACCTTTGCTCTCGAGAAGCATCTGGAGGATCTTCTTGATGTAACGGTCCTCTGGGTTGCACTGCAGACGTATATGGCTGCCTCGCGGCCTACGTCACAGCACCATAAATCTTCGTTACCACACCTGTATGGCTCGTTCATGATAGCCACGTCTACCTCTTGTTCTCGGATCGCCTGCGTAAGTAGGTCCTGAGCCGCAACACAATGATTCAAGTTAAGTTGCAGTAACTTGAAGATTGTGTTTTATTTTCCTCTCCGCACCTTAGGCAGCAGTTGCTCCTGTATTTTGCACTCTTGCATGCACTAGCTATGTGCCCCACCTCAAGGCTTTTGAAACACCTGTAGGACTGGTGCCGCTCTGGCATTCTGCAACATGTTCAGTCAATTGTCACTCTGCCGGCTTTAATGAGCAATGCTGCGGTTCTCGATAGCAGGCTAAGAGTAGCCGCCTGTGTTCCAGCATAGACAGGGTGGAAGCTTTTGATACTTTCTCTGCCTACTTCTATCGCAAATTGCTCCTTGCAGGCTGATACAAATTCGTCCATATCCATGGCATCATCGATATCAAGGATAGCCAGTTGGGTCTCCTGGGCTAACGGTCGTATGCTTGCACTCTCACCAAGTGTTAAGCCCACGGCTGCATCCATTTCAGTAAAACATCTCCCTTCAGTGTCTTTCGGATTCGGTTAATGTTATAATTGACCTCATGTGGGTCATAATCCGCACAATGTTGCTGTACGACCTACCATCCTTTGCCCCTATAATCAGAGCGTCAGGACGGACTCTCCTTTTGGGCACTCTGCTGCTTTTTCCTTTAGCTCTGGGCCTCTTTTTAACTGATTCCCAGTCGGCTTCAGGCTCCTGGGTGTTTACCGAGTCGGAAGGGACTCTACCTTTGGGTTTTGAGAGCATCGGTGTACTAAGACTTCTCAGTTTGTCTTTTGGGTCCCTTGCCCTCGTAGGCGTGCCTATACCATGCATAGTGATTGCCGCATCCGTCTGTGTCCCTGTATGAGATGCTTCTTTCTGGGTGGCACACAGCTCCAATATTTTCTGTTGCAGTGATTCACTAATTTGTCCCGCAACGCATGATTTATGTGCCTCTTTTCCTTGTCGTTTACAATGGCGACTAGGTCCTCGAGCCGAGATTTCATTTCATCTAGTGCTGACTTTAGTCCGGAGCTACCGGGCTTGGTCCGCTTCTCATTTGCTGGTTTCAAGACACTAGGGGACGACCTTGCCCCTGATTCAACTGTTTTATCATTCTTTTGCACCAGTTGCCTAGGAGACCTCATCGTTTTCGAGCTCGCCTTAAAAGCCTTCTCTGCAGTGCTCCCATTGCTTAAGCCGGACGCCTCATCTCTTTTCTGTCTGCTTGCCATTTATTTATGCATATATTTGGTTACAATGCATATATATTCTGCACCGGTAGACAGATCGTGTATACGACCCCCTTTTGGAAGAGTAATGAAAAAATCGATTACTTAAAAAGTGGATAATTTGAGTATCGTTTGTGCGCATTCGCGATCGTTAAGATGCTCTGCTGTGCTCTGTTGCACGGAGAGTCCGCATAATTGTTGCAATAGCGGTTTTCACCAATTGCCACATCTCTTCTGATTGGCACATGTGTGGCACGAGGTTATCCACTTTAGGCGGTTCACTAAAACACTCCTCTATCTGTGTCCTCTCATCACTGAATCGGGGACAACAGAAAAGTACGTGTTGGGCATCTTCGGCGATACCGACGCAGACTGCACAGAAGGGGTCCTCCTCGTGCTTGAACCGGTGCAGGTAGAACTTAAAGCAACCGTGTCCACTTAGTATCTGCGTCATATGGAAATCCACTTCTCCATGTTTCCGCGTTATCCATACATCCAGGCTAGGGATTAGAGAGTACATCCATCGCCCTTTCCCAGACGCTTCACATTTTCTCTGGCGTTCTTGGATGCTACATCGCCACTCGTCTTCTGTAGATGACCCCGTGGTGAACCTATGTTCCAGTTCACGCACCATTATGTCGATTGGTGGCATAGAGGCTATGACTTCAATCGCAACATCCGATATAGTGCGCAAACCGCTTGCTACCCGCAACGCGCTTAGGCAGTACGTCGAGCGATCCCCCGCCATGTAGGAGCTCATCCGTGTTGCATCCGTCCAAATGGGCGCCGCGTAAAGAATAATGGAGGCAACAACTCTGGCCAGCAGCTTCCGCTTGCTTGAGCGTTGTTCGCCGACGTTTGCCATTAGCCTAGATAGAGCTCCATCAACTCTCGCCGCCTTGTCATTTATGGAGGCAAGATGCTCCTTGAATGACAGCCGACTGACGGTAAGCACTCCCACATATTTGAAGCACGGCTGGGAGGTTATCAGACAGTCACCAATTCGAAACGAGAATATTTCCCGCTCTTTACGAGTGGACAGGAGAACTGCTTCGGTTTTCTCGACTGCCAGTTCTAGATGAGCTTGACGGAGCCAGCTCATAACCCTGGCCGTAGCTTCGCTGCAACTGGCTCGGACTTGTTCGATCATTTTACCGACGACTACCACAGCAATTTCGTCTGCATCAGATCAGCACCTTCTTTGCGTCAGCGACTGGCACTGTTTTTTTTCTTTGATTCGCCATGGAGGTGTATATCTTCTAATGATTCTAGTAGACCAACCTAGAAACAGTCTCATATGGTGCCTACGTACTAAAACCACCTCCGGCCTACGCTGGCTCTTTTTTTTCAACCCTGGCGGGACCGGCATTACTTCGCCAGGGAGAGCTAGGTTAGACCACTCTTCTATTTATTTCTTCATCTCTGCGGACCTGTTGCATTATAGCAACGATTATACCGCAAGCTCTGTTCTAGGAGTCTTTATCCTTTAACATAAAGTTAATCACGCCATTTGGTGTAAGTTTCTCACCTACCTCTGACGTGATTAACTGTCTGAGATGCACAAATCGGGCACACTCCATGAAAACATGGCGAGTATTTTCCGGCTGGTGTGTGCAGTACAGGCAATGCGGGTCATCTGCATGTTTAAATCTATGCAGGTACTCCCGGAAACAGCCATGCCCTGTGAGGAACTCAGTGAGGTGGTAATTCAGAGTTCCATGTTTTCGGGCCACCCAGACACTGATGTTGGGTATTAACTTGAACGTGCAACGCCTCTTTGTTGAGCCTTGCCAACCCTCCTGCCAGGAGGCAGTGAGTGTATCACCATGATCATGTGTTGCAGGCTCTGCCCGTCTCAAAGCATATATCGCTGCCAACTCATTAACGTCCATGTCCACCGGTTTACAGTTTGCAATGACGCTTATTGCGTCATCTAAAACCGTTCGGACGCACAACATACCCTTATCGAATTGAATCAAAACACGGAAGCAGCTCCTTTAATGTACGATTTGTGTTTGGTTGCACAGGACCACACTGGTGCAGCGTATCGGCTAATTGATTTGCTGACTGCCACAAGCAGCTCACGCACTGGTTGTCTGGGCCCTCCAACGTTCGGCAAAAGCCTTGCTAGGGCTGCGTAGGTCTTCGACGCTTTCTCGCTTGAGAATTTGAGGTGATCCCTGCAGTTGAGACGACAATCCAGTAGGACACCTAAATACTTAATGAAAGGTGCGGACGTTATGTCTTGTGCCCCGACTGGAATGTTTAGGGTTCCAAGCTTCTTCCTGCTGCTGACTAGAACTAGCTCAGTTTTGTGGTCCGCTAACTCTAGACCAGTCTGCCAAAGCCAATTTTTAATATTTACAACGGATGAGTTGCATTTCCTCTGGAGTTCCGGGAGCGTCTTTGCATTCCATACGGTTGGGGCGAGCACAGATCCCTGCGGTACACCAGCAGTAGTGTTGTACATTTGTGGGCCTATATCTGTGTCATATAGAAGCGTTCGATTGCTCAGGTATGACATCACCATTCTGAGATGGTACTTTTGTACACGGAGATTCTCCAAGGAGCGCACCATCTTGCCGAGTTGAACGCATTTTTAATATCCAGGGTAACTACAGCTCAATACTGTTTTGTGCCCCAGAGCCATCGTTCACCAGCGATTGCATTCAGAGCGATATCACGGACTCTATTTATTGCATCGATGGTACTCCTGGCCTTCCTGATACCATACTGTTTTTTGTGTAGTCCATTCGGACCCTCTGTTACCAATTCGAGGCGCCGACATATGATTCGCTCCAGTATCTTATCCATTGATTCCAGCATACACAGCGGCCTGTATGATGATGGCTGATCCGGCGGCTTATTACCTTTGGGTATCAGCACCAATCTCTGCCGCTTCCAGCAGGAGGGACAAACAACCTCTTCCAGACACGTATTCAACAATCTACGGAAGACGTCTATATTCGTCTATATTGCATGTTTAAGGACACTGTTAGGGATTCCATCCAAGCAAGGGGTCTTCTTGCTGCCTGTTTTTTTGGAGGCGTCCAGAAGCTCATCTGGCGTTATTGTGGAAATGGCTTCCAAGACAGCCTCCCTAGTCCAATGTGTGCGTTCATGTTGCTAGGCCGGCGACGCATCCCAGGCGTTGTTTGACCAGTTTGTAAGCTCCTCTCCAAGGGTTATTGTTGAGGTCTTCACATAGGTTCTGAAAGTGTATGCATTTACTCCTTTGGATGGATTACCGCGACTCAGCACGCTTCGCCTCGTATTCGGCCTGCCGAAGTACAACATTTTCTGATCCCCTTGATCTTTGTCCTTGCCTTCTAGATCTGATGCACTCCCTTCTAAGCTGCGCTATCTCAGCATTCCGCCAATAATTTGGTCTATGCCGATTATTTCTTCCTCTTCTGGGCATTGAGGCATCGCATGCATCAGTAACAGCTTTCATTAGACGTTTAACTTGTTGCTGTGTAGATCCCTGTTAGTCAATTCCTTCCAGCATGTAGTCTAGCATAGATATGTCTAGCATGCCTATTTTCCATCCGTTCTTTTGAGCTTTCGAACTTGGTCTACAGCTACGGTGAGGACATGCATTCGTGGTGTTTATTTCGATTGCATTGTGATCGCTGAGAGTGAGGACATCTAGTACTTCCCATTTTGAGTAGTGGGCAAGATATCTACTGGCAAATCTAAGGTCAATGAATGACGCCCCGCGGATATTCTGGAGAGAGTGACGTCTAAGGCGGCAAATGCTTCCAAGATAGCCGTAACTCTAGCATAAATTCTGGTTCTTCCCCATTCAATAGCCCGAGCGTTGAAGTCGCCAGCAATTATAAGAGGGAATTTTCCACGAGCATTGCATACGAGAACGTCAAGGAACGCATTGAAAGTTGCTAGGTCGTCACTTGGTGGTGCGTAGCAGCCGAAGATGTGGATCCCTTTCACTCTGGCAGAAGCAAATCCCTTAATGTTCGATGGCCCACTGGATTCTATTGGGAGTTGGCCACAGGCCCAGATTACGGCCCCTCCCGTCTGATCAGTTACCAACGTGTTATTCGGCTGAGGTACACGGTAGGATTCACACACGACTGCAACATCAATGCGCCTTTCAGTAATGGTCTGATACAATAGATCATGTGTGGCCCTGCAGTGATTAAGGTTGATTGGGATCACCTTAATCATTTTTGCTTAGCTGCAACATCCTTCTTTTATACATGAGGCACAGGAAAAGCCCGTAGCGTGATTGTTGCCCCCGTCTACACATATTGTGCAATACGGTGCTGCTTGGCAACCACTGGCTAAGTGACCTTTTTTGCCGTAACATAAGCATTCGCCTGTTCGATCCACCGGGCTTTCGCATTGGTGGGAAACATGCCCGTAGTTGAGGCAGCGATAACATCTGATCGGTGCGATATTACCGCGTATCCTGCACCGAACCCATCCAACTCGTATATGTCCCGCATCCATAATCAGTTTGGCTTCAGCAGCAGGGAGCTCAATAGTGGCAGTTTGAGTCCCGTATCTTGCCCTACGCATAGACTTAACCGCAGACGCCTACATGCTACTGAGGGCTGGAATTGGAGTGCGTATGGCTTCGCACACCTCCTCTCGTGTGGTGACTTCGTCAAGGTCCAGCGAATGGCAACGTGATGTATGCAGTCTGTGTGCCACGGGGTATCTTCCCAATGTTTCGATCCAGCGACGGTTTATTTTGCACTGCTCATGGAGGGCGTCGCACACTTTGCCGGAAGATGTGATCTTACCCAGATCCCTGAGCTGAATTGTGACCATGTTCGTTTTCGCCAAAACTTTTGCAGCATCGCCTAGCGTTTATTTCACCACTCTCTGATGCTCCGCCGTATTCTGCTCTGTGCCCCGTTTGAGTTCAAGAAGCAGCTCATTTTTGGTGGTGCGTCGGACGGTCTTGACATTTTAGCCTAGTTTCTGTAAGGCCGGGTTGCTGAGATCTTCCGCAGAATATCTGCAAATGTGAAGCTTTCGGTAGCCGAGATGATGAGAGCGTCCGGCTTTGACCAAAGGCCATTTGCCCTTTTGCTCTTTCTGTTTTGTTGACTTGGGAGAGTCAACATTCGCTTTGCCAACTGAAGCCACGGGTTTGCTCTCTTTACAACCAATTGGCGGTTTCTTGGCTGCAACACTTGGCTGGGGAAGTCTCCAGTTCCACCCATGACTTCTTTTACCTTTTGCGGGAGGTTTCAACCAGGGCGACGTCTGCGAAGAGCTATTTATCCTTATGACCCTCTTCGCCTGGTCGTCCTTCTGATCGATAGCTGAAAGCTCATAGAGTGCTTTGACACTATCGATCGTATCACACATGCTTTGGTTTATGGAGCGTCTTGGCTTTCCATCCGACCCCTTCTCCTCCAGCATGTCCACTTAACTCCTTATTTTCACACCGAGCTTGTGGAAAGAGTTATACTCATCTCCTGGTTTCATCGAGCACGAGGGGCTCGTCGCATCCTTGCTGGTAGTAGCCAGGATGGTTTTCGGCGATCGATGGGTGTTACAGCTTGACTGTGGAGGAGAGCGAGCCACCTTACCGCTTCTCCTGAACGCTATATCGCCTGTTGGTTCCGAACTTGTAGCATCGTCTGCCACAGCGACCAAGTTGGCCGTCGCCGTGGTACAATAATTCCCTTTATTGGAAATTCTGTTATGTTTGCCAGCGCACCGTGTGCAGGGAGGCGGGCGGTACTAGTCAGGAACGGGTATACCCTTGGGACATAGTCCCTACCCCAGTTCTCTGGGGCCTGACATACGCCTTACCAGTCCTGGAGTACACGGACGGACTATTGCTCGCCCGGGGCAACGCAGTGAAATATAAAAAGTCCGAACTTCTTGGTGTCTGTCATGAGACTGTTCTTTATTCGTTTTTCATTCGCTTATGGCAATGTACTTTAATTATCTTCTGCAAGCGCAGCATGATCGTGTACGACAGTCAATGACTGAAGTGGCTGATCATGTTTCCGTGGGATTGGAATGTGCGCTGATATAAACAAATAATAAATAGTTTATGTATTATGTTTATATATGCAACAAAATGTTACATATTGATATGCAACAACATTGAATTTTTATTTAGTAAAATTTGTAACTTATTAAGAATAAGGTTGATCAAGCCTTATTGCTTTAGCTATGTATTGAAAATTTTTAACCTGGATTTATGGACCTTTAATTTTTTGTTTTTATTGTCTTCTATTACTATGTTGACATTTTTTCTATGCTAACTACCTTAGATGGTCTTAGATATTTTTTATCTAACTTATGACCTGCCTCATTTTTTAATAAAACTTTATCTCCTATATTTAATTTAAAATCTGGTGTTTTCTTATCATAGTAATCTTTTTGTTTTTGTTTATGTTTTTCTATCATTAATCTGGCTCTCTTATAAGCTTGTTCTAGTCTAAATTTTGATTCCTTTACGTAGTCATCCACATTGTTAAGTGGTTCTATTGTATCTATGCTATTAAAATGTTCAAACAAATTTGGATTTTTAATGAAAAATAATTCATATGGACAGTAATTATGTGCCATAGATGGTGTTGTATTATAACAATACACAAAATATTGAAGCCATACGTCCCAATCGGTTTTATCAACTGATATATATGAACGTATGTATTCGTTTAAGGTTCTGTGATTTCTTTCAACAGTTCCTAATGTTTGGTGATGATGTATTTGCACAAATTATTGATTATTGAATTCTTGTATTCTGTACCCATGTCCGTAATGAACGTCTTCATTGGACCGTACTGTAGAATAAAGGATTCGAAAATAGCTTTAGCTACAGAATTTGCACTTTTATTCGCTATGGGCATAGGAAAAAGGTATTTTCACAAGTCACATGTAATTGTGACTACATATTCATTGCCATTCTCTGACTTTGGTAGTAGAACAATTGTGTCGATCAAAACTTTATCGAAAACACCTTTTGGTGTGTCGGTAATTGTTAAAGGAGTTTTAGTATGTTTTGTTGTTTTGAATACTTGGTATTTAGGACAATTACGTACGTACTTCTTTATATGACGTATCATATCTTTCCAGTAGTAATGTATTTTAATTTTCGCTGGAGTTCTTTTAATGTCCTCCTTGCATTGGATCGTCATGGAATGTGGACAGTATTGCTTCTTTATCTTTTTCTTTTTCTACTATGGTGACCGGCTTGAGTAGCGCTACTCTTAATTTCTATAAATATTTATTGCACATTTTTTTA
Organism: Amiota communis; assembly: GCA_037043315.1. Lineage (NCBI taxonomy): Eukaryota > Metazoa > Arthropoda > Insecta > Diptera > Drosophilidae > Amiota > Amiota communis. Next base: position 85,342 of record JBAMAV010001005.1, on the reverse strand, counting down.
AAATAATCAATTTAAATTTCTTCAAAGATTTTTTTTACTCGGTGCCGTTTTTAGTTGGCTGATTCCGTTTACACCGGCTTTAGTTTCGAGCCTTTGGAAGAACTGACCTAAGTCGATAATTCCATTAGTATAAAGGTCGGTAACATTAATTCTTGCTATAACTTTCCTTCCATGTTCCAAGGTCACTACTTTTCGTACGTCATCATTTTTAATGATTTCATATACGTTGGGCTTAGAAGCTTTATCAAGATTTTGCCGAATTTTCTTGTTCTTTTCCTGCGTAGGGTTTTTTCTGTCTACTTTGGTTTCTTGTAGTGACTTTTAATATTTTTGATTGGATGTCCTTAAGTTCTTGGATGGTTATTCTAGATAACGCATCTGCTACATAGTTGTCTTTTCCCTTAAGATACTCTACTGTAAATTCGTATTCCTCTAAATCAAGTCTCATACGAGTTAGTTTTGAACTAGGGTTTACCATCGAGAATAGATATGTTAGCGGTCTATGGTCTGTTTTGACAGTGAAGTGTCTACCATATATATATGGGCGAAAATGATTTATTGCCCAATGTATTGCTGCTAATTCTGGAATGTTCTTTTTACACAATCGTTTTATGTGACGTGCATAGTCAGAAAGGTCTATAGTAATTGAATTATAAACGAAACGTCTAGCACTGTCTGCGTCCGTTGGGACTGGGTATTTTTCAATAACATTATATTTCTTGTCATCTGGTAAAATACCTTTGTCAGTACATTTATGACCAAGAAAAGTCACTTCATGCATGAAAAATGAGCATTTGTCGGGATGTAATTTCAGGTTGTTTTTCCTACATAAATCAAAAACTTTGGTTAGATTTTAAATCATGTGTTTTTCTGAACAACCGATGACTATAAAGTCATCCATATATAAGAATGCTTGAGATGGTTCTAGACCAGAGAATGAAATTGTCATCATTCTTTGGAAAGAATTTGGTGCTATTTTTAAACCATATGATAATCGTGTAAAACGATAAGAGCCATTGCTCGTTAAAAAAGATGTAATATTTCTTGAATTTTCTTCAAGTTCTATTTGGTGAAATCCAGACATTAAATCTAAACACAAGAAATATTTTGGTCGGCCTAGTTGATCAAGAATATCATCTATTCTTGGAAGGGGGAATTTATCGGTTAAAAGTTTTTTATTTATTTGGCGATAATCTATAACAAGACGCCATCTTTTTTATCTGAATCCGGTAAGGATTTTTTCGGAATAAGTAATAATGAGCTGTTATATTCGGATGCAGACGGTTCTACAATATTATCCTTAATTAATTTATCCACTTGCCTAGCTATTTCGTCTTGTTGACTATGAGGAGTTCTATAATTTTTAATATAAACTGGTTCATCATCTTTTAATCTCAATTTTTGTTTATAAAAGTTATTTGTTGTTATTGTTAAAATGTTTCATAATCTATTTGGTCCAATGCAAGCATGTATGTTTCTTTTTATATCGTTCCATTATTCTTAATTGTATACAGTCGCTCATTAACCTTTGTTCTTTTTTCTGTTGGTGAATTTTTTAATAATAAAGGAGACGCGCAACTTAACAGGCCCAGGACGCGGTGTTTTTTAAATTAGAAGTGAAAGATATCGCAAAAATAAAATTTTTGTTCGAGTTAAGAACTCGCGGTTTATTGAAGTCGTGTTTTTTTTTTTTTTTGCTAGTCGGACGGACAGACATAGCAATGAGCAGTTTGTATCAAATTGAGAAGCTGGAGGAGAGCAACTATGATTGCTGCTGCATCCAAATGAAAAGCGTTTTGGTGCACGCGGAGCTGTTACGTTGGGACAAGTTATCCGTTAGACAGCGCCGGAAGGATTTGATAATTTGATTTGTCAAATAAAGATCAAAAAGCGTTAGCTATGATCACGTTAAGTGTAAGGTCTTCTGAACTATGCCACGTCAAATACTGTGAAACATCGCTCCAGGCATGGGAAAGGTTGAAGGATGCCCATCGACCCACTGGACCAGTGCGTAAAGTAGCATTATACAAGAAGCTTCTTGGTATGCGCCTGGCAGAAAATCAGAGTATATCCAACTATTTAAATGCGTTTGGTGAAATTCTTGACCAGCTTAAAGGTGCTGGAATCGGCATTAGCGATGAGCTACGAGCTATCATTTTGCTTTCAAGTCTTCCAAAAATGTACGAGAAATTTGTTGTCACCATAGATACGCGCGACAGTCTGCCTACGCTTGAATGTCTCAATATTAAATTGCGTGAAGAAGGCGAATGCAGAGAAAATTCAGTGGAACAAAACGAAATGTCGCAAGCATTTACTGTTACAAGCGGACGGCACCGTTCGAACACAAGTACGAAAAATGAGGTAAAGAAGAATGTGCGTAATATTGTGTGCTACCGATGTGGAGGTCGCGGGCATACAAAAACGAATTGCACAGCAAAGATAACAGCAAAATATGAAGGTGAAGACACAGGAGAACAAAAGCAATTTAGTTTGCTGGGCGTTTTAATCGCTTACAGTGGTATCTGGACAGTGGCGCAACTAGTCACATATGCTGTGAGAAAGAGTTGTTCACTAAATTTTAAGAACATTCAGAGCTAAATGGATTAGCAGGCGACGGACATTTACGCGCAGAAGGAAAAGGCGTAGTTACGCTACAGACAGAGTTGTGCACGCTAAAATTAATAAACGCACTGTATGTGCCACAACTAAAAGGAAATTTCATGTCAGTAAGTCGAGCTGTAGAAAATGATTGTGTTGTGCATTTTGAAGTTAAATATGCAACACTCATACAAAAGAAAGAGTGCATTTTGAAATTACCAAAAATTGGAAACTTGTACATGTTTGAAACCAAATCAAACAAATGATGTGCTGCGGTTGCTGTTAATGAGAAAGTATGGCATCAAAGATATGGTCTTCTAAACTACGGCAGTTTGGCGAACATTATCAATAAACAAATGGTCCGCGGGATGGAAAATATTATTTTTCTGCCCAAGATGGTATGCAAGACGTGTATGGTAAGCAAAAAACACGTACAGTCTTTTCCAAATATATCCGAAAACAGGGAACGAATACCGGATGATCGGGTATTCAAGTACGGTCAAAGTTTACAGGCTGTTTGATGCTGAGAAATGACAGGTGGTTGAAAAAAGAGATGTCCTATTTGATGAGACCAGCAAAGATCAGAAATTTTCAGTCGACATCGTTACTTTTGATGCGCCAGAGAATACAAATATAACGTTACCGAAGGAAAGCAACAGTGTCACAGGCAAAAACGATCCAGATGGCACAAACGATGTCAGCTCGAGCAGCAGTAGCGATGATATTGAAAGCGCAGAAGAAGAAGACGCGGTTTGGGTAGGACTCGGAAGACCTAGATTGATTCGGACAGGTCAACGTGGTCGTCCAAAGAAGCAGTTCAACGATCTGGGCGCTTTGGTCACTGGTGACGTGCGAATACCAACGACGTACAGTGAGGCACTAAACAGCGAATACGCACCGAAATGGCGTGAAGCCATGCAAAAGCAATTCACTGCTTTGATGAAGAATAAAATATGGGTGGAAGCAAATTTGCCAGAGAACCAGCAAGCTATTGGCTGTAAATAGGTGTACAGTGTGAAGCGTGGAGCAGACGGTTCAAGGCACGACTTGTGGCAAAAGGTTGTGCACAGCGATACGGCATAAACTACCATGAGACTTTTTCTCCAGTATGCCGATTGGAGAACATACGATTAGTGCTGGCGCTGGCAGCAGAGTTACAGTTGCATCTACACCAAATGGATGTATGCACGGCATACCTGAATAGTGACTTAACTGATACGGTCTATATGAGGCAACCACAGGGATATGCGGATAACAGCACAACTGGCAAGGCCTTGCTGCTAAAAAAGGCTATCTACGGGTTGAAGCAGTCAGGAAGGGAGTGGAACACTAAACTAGATAGTGTTTTACGTGGAATTGGTTTCATACCATGCGAAAACGAACCATGTCTCTACAAGCAGCGTGTTGAAGGTAATTTGTCACTTATCTTGATATATGTAGATGACATAATTATAGCATGCGAGTCGAAACAAGATGTGATCAACATAAAGACGTCGATCTCAAAAGAATTTGAGTGTGAAGACAAGGGTCAGCTGAACCTTTTACTCGGTATGCAGATTGAACGAGAAGGTGAACTGGGCGAAATCACATAAAACCAGACACACTACATTAAAGAGCTTTTGCAACGTCATGGTATCGAGAACTGCAGAAGTGCATTTATGCCTTTGGAGGCAGGACATCAAGTAGCATGAAGCAATGATCAATGCAAACGCGATGACGTTAACGCATATCAATCAGTCATTGGAGAATTAATGTGGTTAGCATTAACAACCAGACCAGATATTATGCATTCGGTTGCAAAACTAGCACAGCGCAACCAGGATCCACACAGTGAGCACCTCGCTGGATTTAAGCAAGTGTTTCGGTATCTGGCATCTACGGCAGACATGAAACTATACTACAAAAAATGCGGACAGGCATTAGTCGGCTTTGTGGATTCTGACTGGGGCGGAGACAAGGTCGATCGCAAATCGTATACTGGCTACTCATACTTTATGGCAGGGGGTCCTATATCCTGGAAGTCGGGAAAACAACGCAGCGTGGCACTTAGAAGCACAGAGGCTGAGTACATGGAATTATCAATGGCATGCCAAGAGGCTATAGTTCTACGAAGGTTGATAAACGAAGTGGAGTGTGGCGATGAGAACAGTTCCACAACTGTGCATAACAACTGGGAAAAAATCCTGTGCATTATGGCAGATCAAAACACGTTGATATACGATATCATTTTATACGCGAAATTGTTAACAAGGGTCAGAGTGTATTGATTTACACTCCAACTGATGAAATTTTTCTATTTCCGTCGTGTATTGGTTGGCGGGTTTTTTTTTTTTTGCTTTTCTTTATTAACCCGTGATAGTACAATTCTTACAATTTTGATGATTTTACGCTTATGTAGAGTTTAGTTTCTTTGACAACTTAACAACTAAGAATATAATTATAAAATAGATTATTAATTAAATAGAGAACATGCTTTTTTAGAGTAAGGAAAATAGGGGATACATAAACCTTACAATTGAGAGTTTTATAAAAACTTAACCTAAGACTAGCACTATAGACTTAAAACTAAAAACTAGGGATTTGGACTTAATAAAGTTAATTAAGAATTAGCTAATTAAGTGCCGATCTACACTTGGAAAGTGCAATTTTTGATTCCTTACATTAAAATTATTAGTAATCTGTCGAATTTTTTCGTCTATCATGGCTATATCTGCCCTTTCGTGTAGTAGGGAAGTGGAGTAGTAAAAAGGAAGATTAAATATCATTTTTAACAATTTATTTTGTAAGATCTGAAGTTTATGACGGTGACTTTTCGCGCAGTCACCCCAAACCTCCGTGCCGTATAACATAATTGGAACGAATATCGATTTATAAATTATAAGTTTGCTTTTTATTGAAAGTTTAGATTTCCTATTGATAAAGGGATATAGGATTCTTATCGGTTGGGAATTGAGCAGTAAGTTAGAGATGGGTAAATGGCAGGACTTACGCTTCCGGGTGAAGTATATGGCGTTGGTTTTATTGGCATTTGGCTTAATTTTCCATCTATGGAAGTATTTATCATAGATGACAAAAGCATCCTCAAGGTTTTGATGAATAACACTATGGATAATACCAGAGCAGAAGAGGGCAGTGTCGTCGGCGAAGATTAATTCATGACAATGGTTCAGAGTTGGAATGTCGTATGTGTATAGATTATAGAGCAAGGGTCCTAGCACCGAGCCCTATAAAACACCAGCCGTTATCAATTTTCTATCTGAACTTACACCATCCATATATAAATGAAGTATTTTATTATTAAATCTTTATTTATTCGACACTATGTGTCTTACATGAGCTCTGAATTGAGACTAACTAAAATATAACTTAAACATCAATATAAGTATAATAAGTATAATAAGAGTAAAACAAAGATAAGAAAAGAGAGAGTATAAGCTAGATAACAAAGGAGTGCCTTAACTCCTCCCTCCTAATTGTCAATCGTCCCCGATTGAATATTTAGTCAACCCAACTAATTCCTGATATGACTCTTATGAACCACCTTCCCTGACTCTGTTACAATCGTCGAATGCCTATTTACCTTTACTCTCTTGTAATAATATCCGACACAAAAATTTGGGAAAATCGAACCTTATAATTATGGAAATAATCTTGAAAAATTGACTGAATTTCCATCTTAATGGGATCAGTGGTTTTAATGCAATTCAAAACCAATGGATTAAGGTATTGTTTTAAAATGTCAATGAGTTTACTTGGGGTTAATTCGGGTTCCGAAATTATGTGCCTTTGTATCCAGGGAAAATATTTCTAAGCTGATAAAATGAATTCCCTACCTCAATGAACAATTGATTCCTAAACGAATTTATGGGAGCTTCGGAATCAAGTGATTTGAAGACTCGCCCGGACCTATTGTTGCTAATGAGTTAATATTTGCAATCGGGGGTCGTGATAAAAAGTCTGCAACCACATTCGTATTATCGGGTTTATATACTAGTTCATGATTGTACTCCTCTTAAATTGCCTTCCATCTCTTCATCTTCACATTAGTATTTCTACTACTCAAAGCAAAACTCAAAGGCTGGTGGTTTGTAAATATTCTGACTTTCTTTGATCCATACAAAAAACATCGTAACGATTGCAGCGCCCAAATTATAGCCAACATCTCCTTTTCATTCACCGCATAGTTTTCCTCCGTTCTACTCAACGTTCTTGAAAGGAAACAAATCGGTCTACCCTCTTGCGAAAGAACAGCTCCCAACGCATAATTGGATGCATCTGTTGTGAGCTCAAAGGTTTTCTCAAAATCTGGATAATGAAGCATCACATCATCTGACACCAAGCATTTTTTTATCTGTTTAAAAGCCCGAATCTGTTCCTCTGTTAAATTTAACTTAACCCTTTTAGACTCGTTCTTACGAATACTACCTAAACATCCCCTAAGTATCTCCGTTAAAGGTTTAACTATTTCTGCGTATGCTTTTATAAACCTACGATAGTACCCCGACATTCCCAAAAATGAACGCAAATCATGGACTGTTTTCGGACGAGGAAAATTTAGTATGGCCTCCATTTTTTTAGGATTTGCGCTAATACCATTTTGCCCTACTATGATACCAAGAAAATCAGTTTCCTCCTTGATAAACTCACATTTATCAATTTGAACCTTAAAATTTGCTTCTCTACAGTATCAAAAATAATCTTCAAACTATCGAAATGCTCCTCTTTGCTCTTACTAAAAATAATTATGTCGTCAATATAGACGTAACAACGTACTCCGATGTGCTCCCGTAGAACATCATCCATAATTCGTTGGAAAATTGCAGGTGCATTTCTTAAGCCGAATGGCAGTCGAGTAAACTTGAATTTTCCATTTGCAATGGAAAAAGCAGTTTTCTCTATATTTGCTTCATGTAAAGCAATCTGGTGAAACACACTTTTGAGATCTATTGTCGAAAAATATCTATTGGACCCCAAGTTAGACAATATAGTGGTAATATCTGGGATTGGATACCTATCCGGTATAGTGCTCTCGTTTAACTTACGATAATCAATCAGCATACGGAACTTCTTTAACCCTGAAGCGTCTAGTTTTTTTGGTACAATCCAAACTGGTGAACTATAGGGAGGTCTAGATGGACGAATAATGCCATCTTCCAATAATTCCTGAATCTGCCTATCTATTTCTCCCTTCAAAGGCATTGGGTACGAATAGGTTTTAGAGTAGATTGGTCTATCATCCTCTGTCCTAATTTCAGCTTTTACATCAGTAACATACGTGAGTTTTTCATCAGGGTTAGAGAATAAAGTTGGACAAGCGTTAAATAATTGTTCTTATTTTCCCCTATCCTTGGACAAGCGTTAAATAATTGTTCTAATTTTCCCCTATCCTCCAAATTGAGATGTGTTAACCGTGTTACTGTGTTGGTAATAGAATTGATGTTAAACTGCTGAATGGGGTGCTCGTATTTACCAAGAAGTTCAAAATAATTTTCCCCTGTATAAATCACTGCATTTAAATCCCTAAGTGTGTCGTTCCCTATTATTGCATCAAAAGTCATTAGGGTTGGTAATAAGTAAAACTTTAATTTCCGAATTTCTTCATTAAAAATTCCAATATTAGCATGCTGAGTAACTTCCACTTGCCCCCCAACAGAATCTACAATAATGGCTTATTAAGAATCGGGTTTTTAATGTACTTTGGTAATATGTAATTCTTATTAGACCCAGTATCCAATAAAATCTTAAGCTCATTACCATTCCTCATTTTAAAACAAAAAAATGATAATGAGGAATTTACCCTAAAAAATTTACATTATCATTAACTACCGGTACGGTAGTCCAAAAAATTAATGTTATCCCCTTGATCACTATCCTGATCCGAATTCTTAGCTACTTCGGTATTAAAGACCCGTTGAACTCCGTTCGGGTTACTCTTGTTTGAACGACTTTCACTACTGTCCTCATGATTTGGTCTATTCCGGTAAGAAACCGTTCTTGGTTGAATAGTATTTTGGAGTTGAGTTGATGACTTTGGTGGAATGAAAGGTCTAGAATCTAATTGATGATTGTGTTGCTGAGGATGTTGGGTAGGATGCTGATGGAAGCTATGCCAATGATTTGGTCGAGAGCTAAATTGATGGTCTTGCATTAGGGGGTGGTGCTGGTTAAATTTCCATTGAGTTGGTTGATGAGAAGCATAGGAACTATTATACTGTGCAGGACCAGTTTCCGAGATAAAGGGTTGAGTATGGTTAGTGACAGAATTTCTAAAATTTGTGGGAACAATTCGACAATTTAAATTTTCCAATCTCCGACACATTTGAAGTGCCTCAGGCAAACTAGCCGGTTCCTTTACACACAACAAACGAGGCAAATCTCCATTTAATCCATGAATAAAAGTATCAAGAGCCTTTCCCCGGTAAGATTGAGTCATGACTTGGACAGAATCTTCACTCAACTCCTGGCAATCTATCTTATCCAGTATTAAAGATAATTGGGAAAAAACTTCTTGATAGACCTCAGTGATAGATTTATTTCCTTGCACTGTCATTGCCATTTGATGCTCTAATGTTAGAATATCCCTACTATCGGAGTAATGAAGCATAAGACACTTTTTAATTTCAGCCCAATCTAAAGGTATCCGATACGACTCAAGGGCAACGTCTGCCTCACCAATTATCTTGAGACGAATGGCATGCAAAATTGCAAAGTACTTGGCTGTCCCCCTATAATGATAATACAAAGATAAAATTCTGTCTACTGCCTTCCCCCAAGAGTTAAACTCCCCTGATTTTCCTGAAAACTCTCTCAAACTTTTCACCATATCAGGAATTCTTTCAGAATCTCCTACACTTTGTAGACTATCTACACTTTGATTTTGCTGCACCGACTCTATAAATGGGGAACTTAAAACCTGTTTTATGCTCTAGCTTTTGCTCAGTTGAAAATGTTTGTGAACTACTAGGAACGTCACCTGTCGTTTGGGGCACTCTTAAGACTACTTGGGAGTCTGTCATGGTTACCTGGGCATCTGTTAAGGTTATCTTGGGATCTGTCAAGGTTATTTTGGGATCGGTCATGGCTACTAACTTAACTTACAATTACAAGTAATAATGAATTTAACCTATAATAATTTTACTTAAATAATAATAATGAACTTAACTTCTAACAATTTTACTAAATTTACATTATTAAGGTATTAAATTTTAAACAATTATTTAAACAATATTTGAATCAAATTCTGAATAAAACCGTTTAACATTATTTAAAAACCAAACATATAATTCACAAAAACAAAAAGATTTAAAATACAAAAGATTTAAAATACAAAATTCTTAAGATACAAAAATACTTAAATAAAATACTGCCGCTGCTGATGATGATGCTGCTATTGTTGCAATTGATGATGCCACTATTGATGCAATTGATGACTGCTGCTAATAAAGTTGATTCTGATGATAAGATGTTGATAGTGATGCTGCTATTTGTTGAATCTTCTAAGTTGAAAAAAACAGTAAATAAAATGTCATACAACAAACAAACAAAATTTTAAATTCTCAGCATTTAATAATACTGTGATTATTTAAATGACTATGATTGTACGGTACAAGATAATTATACAAATGTTGTTTTACAGCTGTTGATGCAGTTGATACTTGTATTTTAGTTTGTAACCGTTTTGTTGCAGTTGTTTTATTGCGTTGTTGTGTTGTTGTGTTACAGCTGTTGATGCAGTTGATACTTGCTGTATTTTGGTTATTGAATTGTTGTTGTTGTGTTGCTTGCTCCCGTTGTTTTAATATGCCAATTTGCTTTTGTTTGTTTTCCCTTGCTGAATTTAACTTGTTGTTGTTTTCTTTCTTTAGTGCTGATTTTTCTTGTTTTTAATTCTTTATATTGTACATTTCTTTGTTTTATGTTTAAAATAAATTAATTATTGTTTCCAAATTATTTGTTTTATTTTATTGTTAATTTTTTTCTACCACTTTATTTTCTTGTATGTTTTTGTTCATTTCTTTGTATTATGTTTAAAATACATTAGTTATTGTTTCCAAATTATTTGTTTTATTTTATTGTTGATTTTATTCACCCACTTTATTTTCTTGTTTGTTTTTGTTCATTTCTTTTCATTATGATTCAAATAGATTAGTTATCGTCTCAAAATAATTTTAAATTGTCTTTTTAAATCGGTAGACCACTTTTATACTGTTTTTTTGTTTTTTTTTAACTTGAGTCAAGTTGCAGTGGCACACGTTCTCCCTTTTTGCGAATTAATTATTAATATCGCTACTAAGGAGCCAAATCTACAATTAAATTTTTTTACCGCTAATTTTACATAAAAACTTCACTCGCGGTCCCTGCTCGGGCGCCAATTAAGTATTTTATTATTAAATCTTTATTTATTCGACACTATGTGTCTTACATGAGCTCTGAATTGAGACTAACTAAAATATAACTTAAACATCAATATAAGTATAATAAGTATAATAAGAGTAAAACAAAGATAAGAAAAGAGAGAGTATAAGCTAGATAACAAAGGAGTGCCTTAACTTATACACAAAAATATCTGTCAGATAGAAAACGAATCATTCTTACAAGATATAGAGGGGTACCGATTTGCATTAGCTTGTGTATGAGGCCATTGTGCCACACAGTATCAAAAGCAGCTTCAATGTCCAGTGTAACCATGACTACCGAATCCTTTGATTTTAGTTTGTTTGTAACAAATTGTTTGAGATTATTGAGGGGATGAATACAGCTGAGGGTGGGCCTAAAGCCGTATTGAAAAGACGGGAGAATGTTGTTTCTTTCAATGAATGTGTTTAACCTTCCTTTAGTTATTCGCTCATAGATTTTGGAGAAACCGCACAAGAGACTTATAGGGCGGTAGCTTTCTGGTGAGTCAACAGGTTTGCCTGGCTTTGCAATCGCCACAATTTTAGCTAACTTCCAGTTGCGTGGGAAGTATCCAATGTCTACACATCTATTAAAAATAAGAGCAAGTAAATTTAGAGCACGTAAGGGGATATGCTTCAGGCAGATATTAGGTATATTATCTGGACCTGGAGACTTTTTAGTTTTTAAGAAGCGAACGACATCCTTCACTTCCGCAAGAGTGATTGCTTGGTTATTTGTGATCTCAGCTGTGACCAGGGTGTTCAGCGACCTATTTACTAATTGGGACGATATTGTCAGGGGTTTTGGTGTTAAATGGGATGGTGATATAGGATTTGGGTACGGCTTGGTCGATTGCACCGCAGACGCTAGTTGTCATGAAGTCAATAATGTAGTCAATTTCGTTACTGGAGTATAGTGAATTTTCGTTAAAGGTTCATATTATTCGGAAGCGTTGGTTTAGGATATGTCTGAACATCTTCCAATTTGCTTTTGAATATAGTAGGGTCTGCTTTTTTGAACTGGTTAAGGTCGACTTCACTTTACAGATAATTGGTAAATGGTCTGATGAAAGATCGTTTTGAGCTAGCGGCTCAGTGAGAAGGTGAGGTGAGCTAGCTAGAAATTGTAGTTTGATGGAACGTAAGTGGGGTCCTTTGAATGTATAATACTAAATTTACCTTGCATAGCAAGTTCGTACAGAATGTTTCCCCAGCAATTAGCTCTGAGGCAATTATACAGGCGATTTCTACATTTGAAATCACCACCTAGTATGTAGCTACCATTAATTTGATGCATCTTAAGCAAGTCAGCCTTGAACATGTCTTTTTTATGTTTAGTACCGTTTGAGTAAGAGCATGAATTTGCCAGGAAAGTAAACAGAGAAAATTTTTAAGGAGTTGCCTCTATTTATTTCCAGCTGAATGCTGAATGTTTCAATTAGATGAGTATTTAAACCTACAATTTGTTTATGTTTAATCTCGCTTTTTACAGTTATTGCTAGTCCACCCCCCCATAGAACCAAAACAATCGTTCCTGTAAACAGAGTAGCCTGGGATAAGGAAACTGTCGTGAAGGGTTAGCCACGTTTCGCTTAGAAGGCAGATATGGACATGGTTAGAATTTAAAAAGTGTAAAAGTTCACTTCTTTTACCTTTTACGGCACGCGCATTCCATGCCATGATGTTAAGACAATTATTTAAATTAATATTTAGTATATACGTACTTTACAGCTAACTGAGTTATTATATTAAACTGTTCTCTTTTGTTTGTACAGCAGCTAAGTGTGTCCATGAGTTAGTTCAGTAGTGAACTAATTTCGTCAGGCGAAAACACATCAGGTGAACTTTGAGATGGTGTGTTTTTGTTGTTGTTGTTGTTGTTGTTACTAGTGAGCGCTTCTTTGTAACTAATAAAGTTGTTGCTTTTATTGGAATTTGCCGTTTGGTTAGTTGTTGGATTTCTATCAAACGCGCTATTGGTCACTAAATGCTTATGCTGATGACTAATAGAAGAAGAATGGTCACTGTTACTCTTCGAGTTTTGAATGCTGGTGCTTCTTATGTTATTGTTTCTACCAACAGTGCGTTGACCTTTCTGATTCCTTACTTTTAGGATTGTTACATACGATGCGCGGCAAGGGCAAGCGGGATCGGTAGCGGGGTGATCGCCTTTACAGTTTGCACAGTAATATGGGACAGTTTTTGTGCAAGTAGTTGTATTGTGTGAACCAGCGCAATGCGCACATTACACTTACTTGATCCATGTCCGAAAAGTTGGCAATTGTAGCACTGTGTGAGTTGGTTTGGTTTTGAACTCCCAGCGTACTTTTGTGTTGTTTATACAGGTGTGATGTTTACGCAGGTCTTGCAGCGTTATTGCGCCGTTTTTGAAATAAACAACGTACAACAGCAAGTTATAACCAGCCCGTGTAGTTTTTTCGATAGTCTTGACATCGCACTGGCCCACTGACAGAAGCGATCAAAACTGGCCAAAATTCAAAAACTTATCGAATTGGCTTAAAACTCTTCACTCGGTGGTTTACGGGGTCGCTGATTGCGAATCTGACATTTAAATTAAAAAATTCAAAATGGCGGATCCAATATGACAGATGAAATTTTAAAAATTGATCAGTTTAGCTTGAAACTTGTCACTTGGGGGTTTTTGGTGTCGCTGATTACAAATCTGACATCAAAATTTCAAAATTCAAAATGGCGGATGTAATATGGAGGACGAAAATTTTATAAATTGATCAGATAAGCTTGAATCTTGTCATTTGGATGTTGTCAAGGCCGCTCATTACAAATCTGGCATGAAATTGAAAAAATTCAAAATGGCAAATCCAATATGGCGGACAGTTGTTTTCAATTCGTTGTTTTTAAGGTCACAAAATATAGATTTAATATCAGATATTATAAATTCAAAAAGGCCTATTCAATGTCACTTAAAAAAAATTGTACATCAGTGAATCCCTTTCAAATTCGCTTCTTAGAGGTTTTTGAGATTGCTGATTACGAATTAGATATTAAATTTTAAAAGCTATAAATGTCGTTCTTAGTATAAAGTCCAAAAAATTTCTTAATGGGAAGCCGATAAGAAATATGCAAACACAACTCAAGAAGTCTTATCCACGCATGTAGTGGACTTATGCCGTGTTGAAGCGATGTTTCGTTCGGTTTAAATTTTTCTTTACTTTTACTTGAGACAGTATTAAATTGTTTGGGTGTAGCGTGACATATTGGACAAGATTGCATTGATTTTGTCTCCGTGATGATGTTGAGCACTTTTCCATCGATTAAGGTCATACGTAAATGGTACTTTATACTAATTTGAACGTTTTCCAATACTATCGTGTGTAATTTTCATTTTATTCATCGTCCAATGTCTTTTTTTCTAATAAAATGGTTTCTTTTGTCTCCCTAATAAATTGCAGTTTTTTTGGACGACAGAACCGAGGGGAATTAGACATTTTATTATTCCAAAGTATTTGATCATTAGCATTTAATAATCGAAGGCGAAGTGGAATAAGTGTTGTAGCCAGTAAACTTTCATCATTTATATTCGCATTCTCAGTATTATTATAACCTTGATTATAAGATGAGTGTCCGCTGCTTCCGTCAAAACCATAAGAACATATTAATTCTGCTTCTATTTCTGAAGAATTTGTAAGTGCTACATTCTGTATGACAGTTGATTTCAATTCTACAATTCTTTTGGCTGTGTGATTTAATAAAGCCTGAAGCGTAACTTCAACTTTATCTTCAGAAGTTGAGACAAGTTCTGCTGTTGGTCTACACTTTTCTTTAGCTTCCCTTAACTCATTATAAGTTGGCCAAATATCAGCTCCAGCACTCTTACTAGCCAAACGCATTTCTGAATAAACTTTTTTTGAAACAGAATTACGAAGAACAAAAGACAAAGCTTCTTCAGGAGTTTTTCTTTTAATTGTAACTGTTTCTGATGTTTTCATAAATTTGCGTACCTTCGCTGCACATGTCGGATTTTCTGAAATTTACTTAAGAACAGCACTTAAATCTGTTTCTCCTGAACGCTTTGCAGCGCAGCTGGCTGCTGCTACAAGTTTTGAAGCATCATGATTATTTTTCATACTTACTTCTAATGCTTCTCTTCTTTGAGATCTAGCAGACTTATCTTTATATTCTAATTGTGGACGTCCAACAGCATGTGTATTCTGAGAAGTAGAATTTACTTTAAATGGTTCTGGAATTTTAAATTCCTGATTTAACCAATTGGCATACTGTTTATAAAACCTGTCTTTCTTTCTGCCTGTATTTTCATATTTTTTTCTGTATTGCGTTTTTATAGCAAATATAGCTTTCTTTAAGAAAGTTACTTTTTCATCTTCTACTTCTACGTCATAGAAGCCTTGTATTACAGATCTCAAAGTTAAGTCTATGTCGTTATTAAAGTTAAAAAGTAAGTCAACGATATCCCTTTTTGTAAACTGCGTCATTTTTACACAATAATTAGATTCATATAAAATATGATTTTAGTATTACTCGTGTGAGTCGCTTAGAACGATAACTTAAAATCATACACGCAAGTTTCATAAAAACATTAAAACAAAAATAATAAAAGTAACATTAATCTTTCTGAGTATTATTAAATAAAATAATTTGAAAGTAATAACATACCCACAAACCACTTAAATATGAAAGGTTAACAGAAACAGCAATAGTCATTGTATGACATAAAGCAAAAGAACAAAATTATTCTGACTATTGACCAAACTCACGTGAGTTCAAGTTAAAAGCCTTACTATATTATATATAGCAAATTGTTAAAACAAAACAATACTAAAACGCAATGGAATATGTCGCGCAATGGAATCAGAATCTTTTTGTATCTAGTGCATATGAGTACGTTTAAAACCAATTATGAACCATTAAACGTAAAATGCCGCATATTTGCCGCATAATTAAACTAAAGTACGTAGAATTAGAAATAAAATAACGCAAAACCCATTATGATCCTAAACTTATCTTAAACAGGTTATCTGTTAATCGATAAGAATAACAATTCTCTAAACCCAGTAAAATTTGCAATTTACGTCCTTCTGTCTAATGCAATGTATTCTTTTCTGTCATCGACAAGCTTTTTTTAGAACTATTATACATCTAAAAATAACATGACTGAATTAAGTCATCTCTGTTGTCTGAATATTTGAACCAGTACAACTTTTTCGTCATTATTTAATTTTTTATTTATGACTATTCTTTCATCTTTAAAAGTGCACTAATATAAAACTTCTTCATAAATTATTCTGAAAATTATTTTTTAACTACTTCTATTTATCTATAAATCGAAAATTAAATGATTTTAATCAAATTTGATAATTGACTTTTGTCCACTTTTGACTGAAGTCTGGCCCACTGTGCATCGATGCAATTTAGGCCGCTGCTAGTCAGTATATCTTTTATAGTGTCGTTGCTTTTTTTTTCCAATCCAGAGAGTATAGCTTTATAAGGCTTTGTTTGCCTAGTTTCGTGGGAATAGAACTCAAATTTGGATCCATTAAGCTCATTGCAGATTGAATTAAAATTTTCTGCTGGGTTTAAGAATACTTTAATGCCAATCGAAATATACTTGACAGAGTAGTTAGCTATGGATGCTTTTTTTACTAACTCGTGTATAGCTGTTGCGGATTTCTTTAAAACCGTAATTGGTGGCGGCAAATTTGGCTTTACTGGTATAGACTGCTCCTCATCAGCAGGGTCCTTACTGACATCATCGATGGTTTGGAGAGGGCGATAATAATTGTTATATAAACGCGGCATTTTTAGTCTGTCTGAAGCGCCAGATGCGCCAGACTCAAAATTTGATGCCAGTTGATTTCTCTTTATGTTTACAGATGATTATGGGGTAATTTTGAAACAAAATTATTAGCTCGATGTATGTAGCTTGTTTGGCTTTCCAATTGAAATACCGATTTGAAAACTAGCGGGAGTGATGTGAAACAACGATAGCAGAGACACCGTTTCTATGACAACCTCACTCTACGAAAGCTCGAGTCGAACTGTTGGCGGTTTTAGTTTTCTGTTGTATGTTCATCAGTTTTGCTGATATAACTTCTACAGATTCGCCTCTTACACTAGCTTTTAACTTTTCTATTACTTAATTTAGTGACGTCTCAGCGCCTATCAAGATTCTTGCTGTTCCTTTTAATTTTGTTTTTATTAGCGTAAGAGCTAATACATCATGTGCTCCTTTCATGGAGTTCACCAATGAAAGTGCGTCAAGGAATGATTGCAAGTTTTCTGGTCTACCGTCAAATTCTGGGATTAGCCGGGAGGCCGTATTAAGGAAGTCTACTGGGTAGTTTATATTAGGTCTAGTGCATCTGCTCGGCTTTTATACCGTTTCTTTAATTTTTTATTATGCATTGCATATAATGCTAACATAAGTTTGATGCTCGACAAAATGATCAACACAAGTAAAAGAATCCAAATATTCTTTAAATCCTCTGTATGGTATAACCTCAACCTTGTTTATAACATTTGCGGTTGGGTTTTCAATTTTTGATTCCCTAGATCCCCTGATCAAAAAAAATGTTATGAATAATAACTGTGAAAACTAAATGTTGTATTTATTAATTTTGCTGCAAATTTTTTTAATTTAATCAAAAGAAATTAATGGGGTAAAACAAGAAAAATATACCAATTGCATATAAATGGTTTACATAAAACAAACATCAAGCTTTACTCAAATTAAGCTTACACCATTTATATGGGGCTTATATTAATGGTTTCTTTTTTCTCTATGAAGTATAATTCTTTTCCAAAACAACTAAACTAATCGTACCAAGCGTAAACGCTGTGAATGTACTAAAAAAAATGTAAATAACGTGCAAATTAATGCACTGTTACTTCTTCCTGCTCCTGTTTAGCAGGGTGTTTAGGGTCCTCAGCCGCTCCTGAAGTTCCAGTCTGGTTTCCGGCTTCGATGTTGTGTCCTTCAAGTGGTCGATTATAATGGCTCGCTGTATCTTCTGTTAAGTACGTATTCCTCCCCTGCGTTTTGGAGGTTTTGCTGTCTCTGGAATTCTTGTCAGCCGCTCGTCCCGTTCCTGGGCTCACTGTTTTTCTGCTGCTACGCTCTTTTGCCGGGCCCTATATTCTTCAATTGTCAATGGCTTGGGCCCAGCAATTGATGGAGTTGCAATATTTTGTTCCCTCGCCGCCGTCAGTTCGGTGTTCACACCGTGATTACTGTTTTAAGTTGTTTTTTTTTATTATGATTGGGTTATTGTTTTTATAACTTTTCTGGTTTTCACATTTTAATGGAAATTTTAATTAATTTTTATAGATTACAACTACAAAATACAATTTCTGTCCGACTTTATTTCAGTTGATTTGGTTGCTTTTTTCCTCTTGTCTTCTTAATCCACAAAAACAAAAGAACTCCAACTATGTATAACTTCAATTTGGCTTCTTTATTTTTTATGCACTCACAAGTGATTATTCATATTATTTATCCATTGAATTATTTATGATTTATTTTCGGCTGGTTTATTTTAATTAACTATTTATTGTTTATTGATAATTTTGGAATTGATTTCCACCCATATCCAAATTTAATAAATTTAGATGGTGAAATCATTCACTTGTCGGTGTTTAAGTTCAGTTCCGACGTCACTGTCGCCATGAAATATAAAAAGTCCGAACTTCTTGGTGTCTGTCATGAGACTGTTCTTTATTCGTTTTTCATAAGTTTTATTAAGCTAAGAATAATAGTGTTGTAATATAATTTGCAATCTGGCAACTACCTACTTTAATTTACTTTATAATGTACTCATTTAAATTACTCACTTCTATTAAATCAGTTCGTGCTTACACTTTTAACCAAGCAGACGTATTTATTTCTATAGGTTATGCGCCTATGTCGCAAATTTACTTAAATTAAAATGTAGTCAACTGTAAATTACCCGTTTGAAAAGTTACGCGGCCGCCAAAATTATGATGTATGGAAGCGCCAAGCATAGTCTATTCTTGTAATTAAAGGTTGCTGGAAGGTTGTAAGCAGTGGCTTGGGATACTTTGGAATCCGCTTTTGCAGACAGTGAATTAACACGGAGAGTTGAACTGCTTAAAAAGTTGGTACAGCTTAAGCTGGAGCAATTTTCCACTGTTCAAGAATATGTCAACGAATTGGTAATGACCTCTATAAAAGTAAACAACACTGGACTAAACATTGACGATGAAGTGACGGCGTCCTTGTTGCTCGCCGGGCTACCAAACGAATATCAGGCATTGGTCGTGGCGGTGGAAAATTCAAAAACAAAATTGACTGTGGATTCTGTTAAGAATTTGTTGCTGCAAGATTTTAAATTTGACAACGATAGTATAAATGCCGCAAATGCCCTATATTCGAAGGGTACAAACCAAAGGAGAACGAACAAAGCAAAATCGAAAGATTGAAAGGAAACAGTTATTTGCTATGCTTGTGGTGGTCAAGGGCACATACATAGAGTATGTCCAAGTGTGAAGAAGGAGAAGAACAAAGAAAAGAGTGAAATGAGCGCGATAGCTGCATCGAGCAGCTACTCTTGTCAAAGACTTCACTCTTTACAAACTCTCACTCACAACCATGCATATCGAACACTGTTTGGTACATTGACTCTGGGGCTATAACACACATGACAAATAATCGGCGAATGCTAAACAGAGAATGTATGGCAAGAGCGTAATTTTGGCAAACAAAGAGAAAATGACTGTTGAGTGTAAAGGCGATATCGACGTTTTGTTTAAAGTAAGACAAAATGCAATTAAAGGTGACATTCGTGAAGTGGAATATGTGCCGAATTTGTGTGCAAATTTGTTATCTGTGCGACAAATAAAAAAGAAAGGAAAAAAAGTTGTTTTTGAAAATGATGTTTGTAATATTTATGACAAAGGAAAATTAATTGCAACTGGATATGTTGAAAATGATTTGTACAGACTCAATTGTGAATTAGACTGAGAAAACTCACGAGCGTTGTCGTTTTGATTTGTGGCATCGTCGAATGGGTCACATTTGTGAAGAGAATTAACAATTAGTATAAAACGCTGTATTTGGAGTAAATTATAATACAAGGGAAACCACTCAAAACAAATGTATGGTGTGTCTAAAAGGAAAGCAAACACGAGCTGTGAGTAAACAAAGTGGAAGCCGTGCTGAAGGGTTGTTGGATTTGATACATACAGATGTTCTCGGACCGTTGAAGGTGAAGTCCTTCAGTGGTGCTCGATTTATGCTGGTTTTTGTTGATGACCATTCTCGAAAAACGTTCGTATAACCTATTCAGGAAAAGTCAGATGTGGTCAACAAATTTCAATTATTTAAAAAACTAGTAGAAAATCAAATCGGGCGCAAAATACGTATTTTGAGGTCTGATGGTACTAAGTATTGTAATAAAAAGTTTGATCATATTTTGCAGGAGGATGGCTTTATACATCAGACGACTGCACCGTATACTCCAGAGCAGAATGGCGTGGCGGAGCGAATGAATCGCACTATCATTGAACGTGTGCGCTGTATGCTACTGGATTCAAAACATATATTGGGCTGATATATATTGATAAACAGAGTTCCTTGCCGTGGCAATCATAAATCGCCTGAGGAGATTTGGTCAGGTATAAAACCAAATCTAACATATTTACGCATATTTGGTTGCACGGCAATGGTTCACGTTCCTAAGCAGAAACGTGGAAAGTTGGATACTAAATCAAATGAATGCATCTTCGTTGGATATTCTGAGACGTCAAAGGCATTTCGGCTTTATCGTAAGGCAGACCACAAGTTTTTGATTAGCAAGGACGTTAAATTTATAGAAAGCAACAGTATCGGTTCAGCAGACAAGCCAAATGTTATGCATGACCTTCTGGACTACGAACCCCAGGTGAACGATTCAGTGGGGGTATATTCTGCAGAATCGTTATCTGTCCAAGAGTCTGATGATGAAAGCTGTGAATAAAAACCGCCGAGTTATGATGAACCATCTGAACAGAATATGGCTGATTATAATGAAAGCGATGGGGTTGAAGTATGACGTTCTGAAAGAATTGCCAACAATAAGGCTGCTGGGCATTTGTTCTAGATGAACTCTGAACTCTAACTCAGCTGAAGCTTGGAAAAACACCATGAAGATGGAAATGAATGCACATCAGGTGAACAAATCCTGGGAGTTGACTGAATTGCCTAAAGGAAAGATTTCAATTAAATCAAAATGGGTTTTTAAAACAAAACGTAATGATAAGGATGAAATTGTACGACATACGGCCAGACTTGTTGCAAAAGGGTTTTCTCAAAAACAAGGTATCGACTACACTGAGACATTCGCACCTGTAGTTCGATATACGTCAATTCGACTTCTGTTTTCGATGGCTACAAAATACAATTTATTGATTCATCAACTGGATGCCGTGACAGCGTTTCTAAATGGCTAGTTAGAAGAAGAAGTTTACATGATCCAACCAGAAAATTTGAACGACCAGTATGGAAGAGTATGCCGGTTGAAGAAATCATTGTACGGGTTGAAGCAAGCAAGCAGGATCTGGAACCAAAAATTAAATCAAGTGCTAATGGATTTTGGGCTCGGTTGTAGTCACGTTGACCAGTGTGTCTATTGGTATGTTGATGGACCTACTGTGGTGTATGTTGCCATATACGTTGATGACATACTGATTTTTGCAAATGATAAAACCATGGCCTTGGAAATTAAACGCAAGCTTTCAAGTAACTTTGACATGAAAGATATGGGCGAAGTATCATCTATTTTGGGAATCAACATTCAGCGAGATAAGGTAACGGGTAACATCTCAATTAATCAATCTGGTTATATAACAGCTCTTCTAAAACGATTTGGTATGGAAGATTGTAATCCAGTGGCGACACCTCTCGACATGAATCAGAAGCTTGCTACTGAGATGTGTCCAACGGTTGACAAAGATATTGAAGAGATGCGAAAGGTTCCTTACATGGTGGCAATTGGTAGCTTGATTTATGCTGTTAACTTATTAAGTCGGTTTTCTTCAAATCCAGGGCAGGCACCCTGGATTGCAGTAAAACGAGTGATGCGTTACCTAAAAGGATCTATTGTGTAAAAAATGATGACCTCGTCAGATCTTGCGATGCCGATTGGGCTGGAGATTTGGATGACAGGCGTACAACATCTGATTATGTGTTTGTTGCACAAGGTGGCGCAATTTCGTGATGCTCGCGAGACCAAAAAACAATAGCCTTGTCATCAACAGAAGCGGAGTTCATGTCCGTGGTCTGTGCCTTGCAGGAATGTATATGGCTAATGCGACTTCACGAAGAACTTCATTTGGGCATTCCAAATCCAGTTATATTACATTGCGACAATAAGAGTGCCATATATAGAGTAAACAATCACTCTTACTCACCCAGAACCAAACATGCTGACATAAAAATGAAGTTTGTACGAGAACAATTGAAGAATGGAGCTATTGAATTGAAGTATGTACCTACAAACGACATGGTTGCAGATGGGCTCACTAAGGCAATTTCAGCTTGTAAAATAAAATCAATGAACTTGAAATTAAGTTTAGAAAAATCTTAATATTGAATTCAAATGTAATCACATACTTGATTTGTTGTTTGCCAGATATTTAATTGAGATGGAATGTTGTAATATAATTTGCAATCTGGCAACTACCTACTTTAATTTACTTTATAATGTACCCACTTAAATTACTCACTTCTATTAAATCAGTTCTTGCTTACACCTTTAACCAAGCAGACGTGTTTATTTCAATATATAGGCTATATTGTGTTTATGCAATATGTATATGTGTGTATGTGTACATGCGCTTATGGCAATGTACTTTAATTATCTTCTGCAAGCGCAGCATGATCGTGTACGACAGTCAATGACTGTAGTGGCTGATCATGTTTCCGTGGGATTGGAATGTGCGCTGACATAAACAAATAATAAACAGTTTATGTATTATGTTTATATAAGCAACAAAGTGTTACATATTGATACATATATATAATTGCATGAGCACACTACAGCAGTCTAATAAACTGCGTCCAATGCACACTCCCTGACCAGGGTCCGAAGTGGCTGGTCACTGATCCACACCACGCCTGCCAGCTCAGCAGAGCAGGCTCACATCACCCCTTCACCATCGTTAGCAGAATAACTAACAGTGCAGACGCAGATCAAGAAGCCTCCCAATGTGGGAACAGACGCTCTTGGATTTAGGACTACCATCAGGCATTTACTGCTGCCGACCTATCAATCACAGCTGCAGACCAGAAATCCGCCCAATCTGAGACCAGGCGACTTTTGGTTTTTTTTGAAAACTTATGTGGACGGCTCACACTCGCCCCGTCACGAAAATTTCACAAGAGTGTGTAGGCTTTTTAAACTACCTCTTCCATTCTCGCCACTCATTGGTCGGGGACTGCTTATTGAATATTCGCAGCTGACCTACATATCTGTAGGCCATCCACTATCCGCCACCTGTGACCCCAACTGTAGCTTGAGCAATGCCTAGTGAATTATTAGAGAAGTGAGTGTGCTTGTGTGCCTCACCCTTCTGCTCTATTGCAGTTGATATGGTGAATGCATTAGAATTGGAGAATAGAGAGGTTTGTGTGCCCCTCCCTTCTGCATTCTTTTGTTCTTCATGAATAAAAGAATACACGAATAAAATAGTTAAAGCAGACATAATGCAAATTCTTCTTTTATCTCTTTCTTATAATGTTAAAAAGTGATATACATACAGAGGCACACAAACCTCTCTATTCTCCCATTCTACTGCATTCACAATATCAACGGCAATAGAACAGAAGATTGAGGCACATAAACACACAAACCTCTCTAATATAATGCGCGCACAAATCAACGGCTGTGTGTTGTACTTGATGTTATAAAGTGGTTTTTTTAAACACAACTTTGCACGTATAAACCACGACCTATTTAAATAAAAAAAATGTACAGGCCACATCTTTGTCAAAATTGGTTCAGTGGTGTAAGCGGGAAAGGGTTCACATATTCAATGTTTGCCTCTTAATTATATAGTAGATATACAAAATATTTTGCACATCAAGAATAAACGAATCCAAGAATGCAATAGTCACAGCAGACATAATGAAAATTCGTCTTTGCATCACTTTCTTATAATATTATAAAGTGATATACCGTATAAAACATCTAAGTATTTAAATTTACAAATATATATACAAAATATTTTGCAGATGAAGAATAAAAGAATGCAGAAAAGAGAGGCACACAAACCTCTGTTATATACAGCGCACACACACACACACATCAACGTCTGTGTGTTGTACTTGTTTTTATACAGTGGTTTCCTTAAACACCCTTGTTCACCTAAGCGTCTGGACCTATTTTGATAAAAAAAAAAATGTACAGGCCAGAACTTGCGAAGAATACCTTTCAATTGGTATATTTTTTTCTCAAAATTGGTTCAATGGTGTACGCAGAACGTATAATTGTCCATGTGAAAAACATGGTGTGTCCAAATCTAAGCCGCAAATGGACATCGTTTGGCCTAGTGACTTATTGACTGTCTTTGCGAATGTCAATCTAATGAGATATTGAACGCGTTTGAATTCAATTTGGACGTCTGTTGGGATTATTGGAATGCGTGGCAACAAAACATTTTCACATCGGAATTTGACATTTAAAATCCTGGCTTCGATAATGTTTTTCATTAATATAAATAACCGGAGATCCAACTTTCAATCGTAGAATGTGTGGTGTCATGCCTGGCAAATCCAGTGAGTTCAAAAATTATGTTGGACAATTTACAGCTTCGTTGGCATCGCAAACTGTATCGATCGATTTGTATGATACCAAGTTGTCTGGCAACAACTGTTGTATCTTAAAGTTTAAATCGTCTACGTGCACATTTTTTGTGTGCCAAAATGGCTCTTTCTACCAGCCATGCATGATTTATGTATTGTGTGCGTACATTGGGGAATATACGGTCAATAAGACCATTTTGTGAATCAACAGTTGTGCAGAAATCGGTGGGCAATTTTATGAAGCCAGTATTTTCATGGACAACAACTTCTCCATCGGCAATATGTAACAATTGTTTTGAGAATTTGGCAGCGGATAGATCTTGTAGCATTTATACGCTGGACTTTTTCAACATTACGCCACAGTGACGATGATTTCAAGCAAGCGTTGATCTCATCAGTGTTTTGTCTGAAATCACCTGAAAGGAGTAACAGAGTGCCGCCGAATAGTTTGTCGTTGTTTTTTATATCTTTGAGTGTTCTGTTCAACTCTTCAAGAGAATGTTTGTGGGCCAAAGTGCATTCATCCCAGATGATAATGTTGCACTGTGTCAGTACTTTGGCCATGGACAATTGTTTCTTTATGTTGCACATTGCGTCTGGGTTATTGTGAATATTCAGAGCAGTTTTAATTATTCATCAGTCAGTAGTGGGACATTGCGAGTAACAATCGCTGCCATTTCTGCAGTATTGTACTGCAGATGTACTCCGATTTGGAAAACGCATACCGAAATGATTGAGTGGTAAACTGGCAATGACAACGCAAAGATCCTCGATAGCAATCAATGCTTCATTATACATTGTGTCGCTGAAAGTAATCGTTAGATCGTTGCACCGTCATTCACTGAGTCTTTGAGATTATCCCACATCGTGTCAGCTCTCCCCGGGAAACTTGTAGTCAACAGTATAGTGAATAGTAGACGAATTTGTGTTGCTGTACAGCCCAATGCTGCTTCAGCAAGCATATCGTTCCAGTGATTGTCGTCTTTGAGCAAACCGAATGCAAGGTATTCATCTTTATACGTTGGATACTGTTGTCTATTCACTTTGGGTATATCTTGAAATGACAATGTCCGGTGATATTAACCAAGTCCCAGAAAGTGTTTGATTTGCAAAGTGCAGTGAAGATATTTACTATTGAACCAGTGCATTTAAGAAGATTGTGTCAATTTTGAGTGCTGTGGAAACAAAGTGAAAAAAAATTTGTTGTTGTTGGCGTTATAAAGGAAAGTAAGTAGAAAGGAAAACTAAGTGTAGTGAATGCTGCATTTTTAAACTTTTCACTGGAGTGAATCTTTACATAGTATAATGCAAAGTCGAAGTTTTAAGAAGTTAGAATAGTGATTACTTCTAAACCACGCAACGTATTTTGATACGGTTTTCATTGTTAATTAAAGAATTTCCTTAGCATGGTTTGCATGTACATTAGGGTGTTTCATTTTGTAGGCCAAAAACAAAAATTTAATTTTTTTGCTGACTTCGCTCACGCCTTGAGTCTAAGTGATATAAAAGTTATGTATACCAAATTTTAAGAAGATTGGATAATATTTAGAGGTTGCACAAATTGACCACTTTTGTAAAAACAGCAAAAAAATCTACTCCAGTCATTGATGAACTCATACGATCTTCCCTTTGTGACTTCAGAAATTCTTTATCTTCTTGAGACACGCTAATCATATCCATCACATTTTGTCTAGAAATATCAAATAACTCAACGAGGTCACCTTTCCAAATCTGCCGTTTCATCTTTGCTTTGTCCGTGTTTCTTGACTTTTCCTTAGCCAGATTTTGATACTCATTATACAGCTTCCGTATACCAGCACGAATGTTTATCTCTGTTTTAACAGGAATATTTGCTTTACTCCACATTTCTTGCAATTTAACACTTGTACTTTTAGCAGCATCCGAAAATGTTTCTTTTATTTCCTTATGATGGAAAATAAAAACTAAAAGTACTTGTTCTTTTGAAGGCAGCCGAGCTCCTAAAAACTCACTGGTAGGAGCCTTTTCTAATAGCCAAATTCCTCTTTTACTTCCCATTTTAAAGTTAAATTATTTACAAAAAATGGAACAAATAAATAAGAAGTCCATTAGCACAAAACACTTTGTATTAAAAATTTCACTAGTTTTATACTGAATTTTCACTTGGAGTTGAAATAGTACAAGCACAAAAAAACCGTTTCCTGACAAATTGGACAGTTCCTGCTGTTGTTTCCCTCGAGCAGTAACTGTCAAACACGTCAGAAAAGCTTTTCCGTATGAGGTGCACACCGTGCTTTGTGTAACAACTGTTTAAAGACACTATCAACCACTACTTCGTTATAAAAACACTAATGTTTACAAAATTTAGTTGTCGACGTCTCTTCTAGTAACTCAAACTTCTACACAATTGAACTAGATGGCAGTGCCCTTGCGCTGATGCTCATGCGTGTCCACTATAAGAGTATAGGCGTTTTGAGAAAAAAGTGGTCAATTTGTGCAACCTCTAAATATTATCCGATTTTCTTAAAATTGGGCATACATAACTTTTACATCACTGAGACTCAGGGCGTGAGCGAATTCATAAGAAAATCACACCTTTGGAAAAATGAAACACCCTAATGTACATAAATAATTGATTCAATACTAAAAATATTTTATTCATTTTCAGTCACTATACAAATGCAAGGAAAAGCAAAGTCGCCAAAACTTCTAACGAGGAAGGTCCCTGAGTAAGTGCCAAGAGGCTTTTAGCGACGAAGCTCGGGATGAGCTTACGGTGGCACTTATTGATGAAGTCACTAACGGTGGTAAGAAGGTGTTAGAGAAGCGGGTGGAGATTGAACCCAGGTTAACGGAGCTGGTGATGGAACACCTCCTCTCTGATCAGGGCTCTTTACCACATGGTTTCGACTCTTCTGAGATAAACCGTGGCTGCAGGGTGATCAGGTGCGACGATCGACCGTCTATGGAGTTCTTGGGTAATTGCATTGCTAAAATCAGCAATGTTTGGGAGGGCTTAAGGCTTAAGCTCATCCCAGCTCGGGACATTCCAAGGCGGCCGAGAGCTCGCATTTCGTTACCTGTCATGAAGCTGGAGCACGCCAAGGTACTACAGCTTCTGCTGCGACAGAATCCTTCCATGCCCATGAGTGATTGGGCTGTAATAAAAGACGAAGGTCACCAAAAGTGCAGCATGTCTCTGCTCCTCTCCATCAACGAAGACTCTGTTAAGGAGTTGGAGAAGTCTGACTACAAGTTGAGGTTTGGCGTAAGGGACGCCAAGCTTAATATTTTCCGGCCGTCAGACGAAGAGCCTGACGACATGCAGGTTGCCAACAGGCTGATGAACGACCTGGTGCTTCAGGATAAAGCCATCAGTACACCAAAGAGACCTCCCGATGCTGAAAGTCGTGCAGATTAATCTTAAGTGTTCTAAGAATGCCTCGGATAATCTTGCCGTCTTCCTAGCTGAGGATGACGTTGACATCTACATCGTTCAAGAGCCCTGGGTCAGAGGTACTGACATTCTAGGGCTCAAAAACAAAAGGTACAAACTTCTGTACACTAAGGTATGTGGCAAGCCTAGAACATGTATTTTAGTTAAAAACATTATCAATGCTTTCTTTTGTCCTCAATTCTGCACAGGTGATTTGACAGTGGTAAAAGTCGAAGTGGCAGATAAAAAAGACATGCTGGTAGCATCCGTCTACATGGCGCACAACAGGGAGGCACCTCCGGACGATATTGTGCAGTTGTCCGCCAGTGCAACATCCAACAACACTACCCTACTCCTGGAATGCAATACAATTTGAATTTGAAGACAACGGATTCTGTTCCATATAGAAACCCACTCAATATAAAATGGGATGTTTTTACAAGGGTAGCTAAATTGAAACTGAATACCTTTACATGCTCAAACATTGACTCCAGGGACGAAATTGAGGAGGGTTAAATATCTTGAGGAAGCTTTCGGCAAAGCGTACAAGATATCCTGTCCAATTAGAAGGAGCCATAAAAGTTTCCCAGAGTGGTGGAACGAAGAGCTCTCGAAACTCAGAGAGACAACGAGAAAGCTCTTCAATCAGTGTTACATGGAGAACAACTGGCAAGTCTACAAAGACTGTCACAAGACTTACAAAAAAGCCATCAGGAGCGCCAAAAATAATGGTTGGAAGGAATTTTGTGAGTCGATCGAGTCTACTTCTGTCTCAGCAAGATCAGGAAAGGGTCTGGCCAAGGAACAGGTTTATCCCTCTTTCTTGAAAAAGGAAGATGGAACATGGACGGAATCATCTGCTGAGACACTTGACCTCCTACTCAAAACACATTTCCCCGACTGCAAAAATACGACAACTGATTCGGAAGTACCCGTACGGTTACTGAAAATTTCTCGAGACTTTGATTCGATCTTCAGAAAGGACAAGATCACGCACTCAATCAATACTTTATCGCCCTATAAATCGCCTGACATGGACGGAATTCTTCCGATAATGCTACAGAAGCTACGGGACAAGGTAGTTCCGTGGCTAAGGAAGATTTTTAGGGCATGTATTCGTCTAAACCACATACCAATGAGTTGGAGAAGAGTCAAGGTAGTCTTCATACCAAAGGCTGGGAAATTTGGTCATGAGTCCGCAAAAGATTTCAGGATAATCAGCCTAACATCGTTCCTCTTGAAAACGATGGAAAGGGTATTGGAGCTCCATCTTCGATCCATTATTGATAAATTTCCCATCTCGACTTGCCAATACGCATACCTCAAGTGTAGATCCACAGTAACGGCTCCACATGAGGTTGTCCGCACGGCAGAGAGGGCGATTTACTATAAACAATACTCTCTCGCAGCATTCATAGATATAGATCGTGCTTTCAATAACGTTAGTACACGTGCTAGTCAGGATTATCTAGCTAGGATTGGCGTAGAGGAAGACATTGGGGAATGAATAGTTCACATGCTTAAAACCAGAACAGTGCAGTCAGAGTTAGGAAACTCGACTCTAACCAGATATGTCAGTAGAGGGACACCACTGCTGTGGCTGTTAGTCATAGATAACACTCTCAAGGTTTTAGAGGAGACAGGGGCAAGGGTAGTTGCCTATGCGGACGACGTTGTGATCATGGTATCAGGGATGTTTCCTAGTGTGATAAGCAACATCATGCAGGGAGCTCTGGGGAGACTGTTAAAATGGGCCACAGGATGTGGTCTAAACGTTAATCCAAGCAAGACGGAACTGATGCTTTTCACAACGAAAACCAAAATACCGGCTTTTCCCCTTCCTCTTCTGAACTTGGCGGTGTGCAGAGGTCGGCATGTGTAGGAATCACAGGAGCCATGCGTACATCTTCTCCCAATTGACCTCCATATCAAAAACATGGTCTGCAACAGCGTGGTAAGGTTAAAAGAGACCGGCCATATAGACATAGTAAAATACTAGGAGTGGTTAATAATCCTATTTCAAGAAAACGACAGACTATATAGTGGCGTACAATAGCTTTGAGAGCAACGTCAAGGTAAAATTTTCTACCAGGATGGAATGGAAAGAGAACAGTTTTCAGAGTGATTTTGACATTTCAAACATTGCGGATGGTTCGAAGATGGAATGTGGTGTAGGAGCAGTGGTGCACTCACCACAAATAAGCTTAGACCACTCTTTCCGGCTACCCGACGAGGCCACAGTCTTTCAGGTGGAGGTCCTTGCCATTATGGAAGCATGTCGGCTGGCCAAAAATAACGTACCAGAAGATCGTAAGATACCTATCTTCGTTGATAGTCAGGCGGCACTCAAAGCAGTGCAATCCACCACTGTGAAGTCAAATCTTGTTAAATAATGCAGGTCGGCGATGAGCGAACTAAGTCATCAAGCTGATATCATTCTCTTATTGGTCTCGATTCTCCTGGCGGTCGTCAAGAGAAGCAACTTCCTGTTTTTCCGCCAGCTGGATAACAGACGGTGGAAAGATCTTGAATCTTTCAGAGCCGCACGTGCTACCTGGCCTTGTTACAAGGAAAATAGCTCTTTTAGACTCATTAACAGAACACGCTCGGATACCGCAAGGCTCACAGCGGTTTTTACCGGTCACTGGTGTGTAGGGATGAACGCGGAGAGACTGGGTATTCCATTTAGAAGCCATTGTAGGAGCTGCGGAAACGAAGAGGAAGAGGAGTCACTCACCCACTTTCTATGCCAATGCCCAGCCTTGGAAAAGACTAAAAATAAGTTTCTGGGCAAATACTTCATCGACAATCTCTCGGACTGTTCAGTAACATTCCCGGGTGATTTACTTAAATACCTGAATTGGACAGCCACGGAAACCAACCAAACCAACCAACCAGTCACTATACATATACACATTTGCATAACAACGCTTAAAAATATGCTTACGTTCTTTACGTTGATGCAATGCTTCTTCTTGAACTTTGGGTTTTGTTGTAATTGTTTTATTTATGCCTCTCATTTACTGATAACTGAGTGCGCACAAGAGTATTGCGCTATTCGATCTTTTCTTTCTGTATTATTATTCACTGAGAGTAACACGAGGGAGAGAGAGAGAGTATGTGTTGTTGTTGTCATTGCATTTTTTCCTATCAATTTTTATTAACTATGTGGCATGCAAATTTTAACCTCTTACTGAGGTATAGAATGTTAATGAACCAATACTTAGTCGATCAGTATGCGAAAATTGAATCGGAGCCATTAGCTTACATCCGAAACAATCAAACTAAATTGAGAGCAGAAAACTACGTTCATCTTCAGGATGCTTTACAGTCGAATGAACACAGCAACGAAATTGGACAATTAGTGATACTGCCTTCATCATTCACTGGTGGGCCTCGATAATTACATGAAAAATCACAGGATGCCATGACTTACGTGACACATTACGGTAAACCTGATCTGTTTATAACTGCTACATGTAACCCGAACTGGGCAGAAGTCAAAGAAAATAATTACTTCAATTTAAATCCACAAGACAGATATGACATAGTGAACAGAGTGTTCCATTTAAAAGTGCAGAAACTTCTATTTCTCATAAACAATGCTCACATATTGGGTCCAGGTCGATGCCACATGTACACTATACAATGGCAGAAAGGTTTGCCACATGTCCATTTGCTGGTATGGTTAATGAATAAAATTAGACTGGATCAAATTGATAGCGTCATTTCGATGGAGTTACCGAACAAAAAAATTGATCCAACCCTTTACGTAATTGTAAAAAATCAAATAATATATGGCCCTTGCGGATCTTTGAATCTTAATTCTCCATGTATGCGTGAAGGCAACTGTATCAAAAAATTTCTGAAATCATTCCAAAGCCAAACATCTACCAATGACGACGGATATCCTAAATATCGTCGACGTCTGCCAGAAGAGGGTGGGCATACTGCCACTGTGCGAAACATTGCTTTTAAAAATTTTCGACGCTCATATCAACGTAGAGATATGCAGTTCTATCAAATCAATACAATATGCTACAAAATATATTAATAAAGGTACCGATTAAACTACATTTAGCATACAATCGCCAAATGGGGTAGACAAATATCAATCTGGGCGTTCCATCTGTAGCTCGGAAGCAGTCTGGAGGATTATGAAGATTTTGGACTACCGATGCCTACAAATAAAGCGACTCGAATTTAAACAGTGAATACACAAGAGAAACATCCTATGATCAACCTACACTATAACAAATTATAGATCAAAATGAACATCGCATGAACATCGATAAAAAAAAGTATACGATGCGTTATTAATATTGATTGATAGGAACGAAGGAAAAATATTTTTCCTTGATGCTCCTGGAGTATCGGAAAAACATTCCTTATTAACTTGGTCTTTGCTAAAGTAAGATCTATTGGTAAAATTGCAATAGCTGTTGCATCATCCGGACTTGCAGCTACACTTTTGGAAGGAGGCCGAACCGCACACGCAACGATTAAACTTCCTCTAAAAATTCCTACTGAAGATACTAACAGTGCATGTAGCATTTCAAAACAAAGCAATACTGGGTAATTGATGCGCAACTGTTCATTAATTGTTTGGGACAAAGCTACAATGTCAAACCAATCTTCTGTTGAAGCATTGGATAGATCATTGCGCGATTTGCGATTTGGACAGATGCCAAAAGACAATGGAAGAATTAATCTTGAGAATGAAAACATTTGCGTTTTGGTAAATGATCTTCAAGAATTGGTAGAAAAGGTTTATCCCGAAATTGAAAACATAAGTTCTAAGAAAACATCTTGGTAAAAGGAGAAAGCTATTTTGTCACCTACCATTGATTAAATAGGTAAAGTACTTGATTTAATTCTGTCAAAGATCAATGGACTAACTCAAACATACTACTCTGTAGACAATGCTATTGATCTGGAAGAGGATATTCATTTCCCAACAGAATTTCTTAACTCTCTACAGCCTTCTGGTTTGCCCCCACATAAATTAGTTTTAAAAGTAGGGTGTCCCATTATTTTATTACGGAACCTTAATCCACCAAAATTGTGCAATGGTACACATTAACAGATAAAATCATTAAGAAACTACATAATAGAGTGCACAATACTGATCGGATCTGAAACTGGAGAAGTCGTTTTAATTCCCCGGATTCCATTAATACTAACGGATCTACCCTTCCAATTTAGATAGCAATTTCCTATAAAATTGTAATTTTCAATGACAATTAATAAATCACAAGGTCAAACATTCAACGTTGTGGGATTAGACCTGAGAATTGAGTGTTTTTCCCATGGACAGTTATAAGTAGCTCCTTCGCGCATCACTTCAAAACAAAATCTGTTCGTATTGTGTAATGACAAAAAAAGCTTTAAAAATTGTATACAAAGACAAATTGTAAACAAAAATTTGTTAAAAAATTAATTAATAAAATTTCATGCTATCAATTTGGTATTGATATTGTTTAAATTGCAAAGCAGTGCGGGTTGCTAGTAGTATTATAAGTTTATCAAGAAGTTTGTAACATACAGTAGGATACATCGCAGACCACATAAAGTATATATATTTGTGATAAGCTCGATGAGGCGAATCGATTTAGCCATGTCCGTCTGTCTGTATGTATGCAAACTAGTCCCTCAGTCTTTTAGCTAGAGAGCTGATAGTTTGCATATAGGTTTCTTTTTACCACACGCTGCACACTTGTCGGAATCAGCTGAATCGAACCACTAAGGTGTGGGGGTGGTTGAGGGGAGGAGGTTACCTCCCATACAAACTACTCTTTAAATTAATCTTCTTATTAGAAATGTTTTGTGGTTTTTAACATATCGAACTGAAATTTTGACACTATAAGTTCCTGATCTATATCCATCAACCGTGTAAATTTTATGAGTTACCAGGAGGGGTACCTCCCATACAAACCACACTTTAAATTTATGTTCTTGCAAGAAAAAGTTTTTTGTTTTTTAACGTATCGAACTGAAATTTAAACAATATAATTTTCTGATCCATATTCATCAACTATGTAAATTTCATGATCCACGGGTTGTCAGGAGGGGTACCTCCCATACAAACCCAATGAGAATCTTATAAAGAATAAAAGTACAATAGTACAAGTACAAAAGTACTAAAACTGATGTGATGCTAAGAAAGGAAGGTTGGATGCAACTCAGGGGAGCGTGAAGAGTATCACATCTTTGGCATATTACATTATTAGGAATTCAGAGAGAATTAAAATTAAAGTCCTTTTTTCAATTTTTTTGTGTTTTTTGTCTTATCCAACTTAATTTTGGACTCTATATGTGTCTGACCAATGGAATTACTTTGGGGGTTATTTCTCATACCAAACAAATTTCAAATTAATGTTCTTAGTAGAACACCTTTTTTGTTTTTTATGTAATCGAACTGAAATTTCGACGCTTTAAGTGTCTGAACAGTAGTCACCAACCTAAGATTACTAGGAGGGGTATGTCCCATTTTAACCCAAATTGAAATTATTGTTCTTATTAGAAATTTTTTTTTTGTTTCTGGTATTATCGATCTGCAATTCGACACTATAGTCACCAACTTTGGATTACCATGAGGGGAATCTCCCATACAAATTAGTATTCTCATTAGAAAAACTTTTGGTTTTTGACTAATTAAACTGAACACTCTCCCATACCTCCCATATAAACCCAAATTCAAATTAATGTTCTTATTAGAAAATCTTTTTTGTTTTTGGTTTTATCGAACTGAGCATTTTAGATGCTTTAGATGTCTGACCAATAGACATCAACATAGAATTACTAGTAGCGGTACCTTCCATACAAGCCCAAATTGAACTTAATATTCTTATAGAAAAACTTTTTTGGTTTTTGCCTTACCGAACAGAACATTTTGACACTATAATTGCGTGACGGATATCCACCAACCATATAAATTTCAAATCATACGATTACCATACAAAATTAAAGTTCTCATTTAAAACTTTTTTTGTCTTATCGAACTGAAATTTTGACACTATTTTTGAAGCGGTTGCACCCTGCTTCCAATAAATTGTCCAATTTTATGTGAACGTTAGTTGTAGACAATTTTCATAAATCTTCTAAATGTTCGTTGCTTGTTCTAGATCTGTGTTTATTTTTTATTAATTTTTTTTATTAATTTGAAAAAACACTTTCACATATATCAGATTTGCAACTTAAAACAAACTACGATTTTTTTAAGTGCTTCTCAATGAGCAGCTGGAAATTTGTTTTCCTATTAAATCGTACGGCAAACAACAACAAAATCTACGTTATCGCTATTGTGTATAAGACAAAATGCAGAGAAGAAGCGAAATAGAAAAAAAAGATTTACTTGTGTGTGTGTATTTTGAATGCATGTGGGCAGACTATAGCTGCGTGCAATGTACGTACACAGAATGCTCATGCTATGCCTAAGAGTTGTACAAAAACAAATGAGCATGATGAGTATAGGGCTTGGTCACCTCTGGTCTAAACCATATTCACCAACCATATAAATTTCAAGATATAGCTGAACTTTAAAAAAACGACTTTTTTACAAAAAAAAATTGCTCAAATTCCCCATTGTGCAGTGTAGCAAGGCTATGGAAACAGAAACCCTCATTTAAACATCCACATGACACTAATCAATGCGCAGAAGCGTCTGCACGAGGTTGGGTAGCTACACTCAATTTACGAAAGATATGAAGAAAGATAGCACTCGTACAAATAAAAAATGTGTGGACACTACCACATGGCCACAAACAGCTGACTTCATTGTAACTCTCTATATATCTGCCGAGGTTATCCATGGCACATGTAATAAAAGCGCATGTCATTTCTTGATTCTGTATATGCATGTGTGGGTTTGCAACAAAAAAAGAAATAAATACCTTAAACGTTAACTAAGCAGCTGGCAGGAAAGCTGCAGCAAATGGTAATAGTCTTCAAATGAAAAATATCTCAAATTTTCCAATTGAATATTCTAATCAAAATAGAGTTTTTAAATAGACTAACTTACCCAAAACAAAAACAATTATTAAAATAATATAAAAACAAAGAGATTATGTGCACAATCTAACTGTGTGCACCTAAGCATCTTCCTCTTTCACAAAAGAAATTTCCACGCATTTGAATAAAAGCATGTCGTCGTCTCTTGCTATCTTTTCCGCACCATAATAAAAACAACGAATGCCATGGTACAATTGTATGTATGAGATATGAATAGTCATCATCGTCAGTAGTAACAGAACTAATCTAAATTATCATTAAAAACAAAATTAAAATATATATGTACATATGTATATACAAAGCGGTGTCAACATACGAAAGGATTGTACAACATTAGCGCTTTATAAGTGAAACAGTGAAGAGAAACCAAAGGATTATTTAAGCGACTTCAAAAAAATGGCGCGTGAACATACTTTTCTGGGCACTTGGGAGGTACATTTACATATCAATTTATAGCATCTACTTATTTTAACAAATAAATTGAATGTATTATCTTCTCAGATTGTTTGTTGTACCTTTGAGGGTAAACGGGAATTATCTGGTTTGGAGGGCATTAAATTTCGCTTAGATGATACCAGTGACATAACGTGGTACAATGATTTAGTGAGTCCACTTCCCGAAACAAAAGACTGTGGTACTTGTTGTGATTCAGCAAATGTCCTATTTAGCTGTGAAACCTTTGAAGTGAACGAAACGAATCCACGTTTAATATTTGGCGCCATTGCCGGGCACAGCATTGAATTTAGTGTAAGTAAAAATAAATTCAACCACTGTTATAAATAAATAAATTTCTAATAAAATTGTCATTTATAAATATATAGACAAACACATTAACACCGACTGATACGCTTGTACTGAATTGCGAGAATTGGTATGCCGTTGAATGTAAACGTCAACATGATGGTCAGGCTGCAGGCCAAGAGAAGGAGTTTTCTTTTGCGGAAGCGCTTAAAGAAACCTATTTTAGTGATGTCATTATTAAAAGCTCAAGTGGTTCAGAGGTAATTAGTCTATTTTAATTCGATTATTTTTAATATGCCAGTATTAAACTGTGTTTACAGTATCAAGCTCACTCTTCAATACTGCGTCTGAATGGTTTCGATTGCAGTATGTGTGTGTTACCCACAAAAATTCAGCAACACCAACAACAATTACCACCAACAGAAGTAGTAGCATCACCATCATCAACTTTGCCATCACAACTACAACAACATTTACGCAAATCTTCCCACCATTATCATAGTCATCAACAATCTAATGTTCAATCAAATTCACCAGGAAACCAGAAAAGGCAATACAATGCAACAAAAACTCTAAGTCCCATAACAATATCTGTTTGTAAAGATGACCCAACATCAACAATGCAGCCACCAGTATTAGATGATGCTGACGCCCAGAAATCATTACCACGTTTGAATCTCTCACCTATTTATCAGCAGCCGCCAAGTGATTATGCACCTTTTAATTTACTACCAATCGCTGGTCTGAATGTACATCGCACTTCACAGCTTTCAAACTCTCAATATAGTGCAATGTGTGCCACCTCTGGTTCCCGCAGTGGCGGAAATGACAGTGGTTTATTACTAAGTGTGGAATCAAGTGGTGGTAGTAGTTGTGGTGTTGGAGGTTATAGAGGCATGCAACGTTTTCCTTTTATTTCACATTCGGATTCAAATCTAGAGACCACGCAAGTTCAGAGCAAAAATATTTTTAATTTTTGTCAAGATTTAATGCTGCAGCTACCAACAACAGTAACAGCAACAGGAATAGCCACAGAACAAATAACGCCAAATATGTTACTAACAGAAGCATCATCTTTGACCGGCGTTGTCTCAGGTGCTATATGTAACACACGGCGACCACCATTGTCACCATATCGAGTTCGTAGCCCTTCACCATTTCCCAGCTCAATGGATACTCCACCGCCTTCACCTTTAACTCCAGTTTGTGTTCTTTCTAATCTGCCCACGTTTTTATTAAATCCCATATTGCATTGGCTCTATACAGAGTCACTGTTACCCGGAATGGATGAAGATGTATGCGAAAAACTTATTAATTTTGGTGAAACCCAACCATCTTTAACAAAAATGGTGGAGCCTGCACGCAAATATCTTAAGTTGATCAGACTTAAAAAGTGTAAGTGAAAGGGTGATTTAATATATTAAATTTTATCTCATTTAAATTCTAAATTTCTATATAGTTGCTGTCAACGTTATAATGGACCTGCATGGCATCTTGAATCGTGTTGTACAAGCGATTAGCCCCATGAACATCGTACATGAACCAGCTTCGCTTTATGGCACGTTTAAGGATGCAATTCGAGAATGCGCAATTGGTATGTAACTACACATATATGTATGTACATAAACACAAATATTTGCAAGGCCAAAATATCACTAAAACTTCACTTTAATAGTAAAGTTAAACTGTAAAAACTATACTATATCCAAACAGTGGCGGCGCTAGGAGTTGCACAGTGTGACTTTTTTCATTTTTGGGATGCCAAAAGTAAAAGAAAAAAATTCTTCGATCATAACAATTTTTTTGATATGCAATAGAAAAATGTACAACTGGTTTGAATATACACTCAAAACAAAAGAAAAAACAACAAGCAGCATGATAACCGTTGTCGAACTTGTCTGACTGTGAAAAGTACAGAAATTCATTTCACACCCTGCAATTTTTGGTGAAACTTTTTTCGCATAAATATTATGACATAAATCTTTTTGATTTATTTATTTGGACATTTTGTAACAACCCTGATATAATCCTGAAGCTTAAGTATTATCTTCTATTTTTTCATTTTAAAACGTTTTTAAAATGGGTATACATGCCACAATGTGCCGCTCTTTCAGAATTTTTCGTAGCGGTAAGTAATTTGTATATTCTGAAAATATGGTTTTTGCTGCAGCGTGTAAGAGGTGGTGGGCATTCAAAGAGGTGACTAAAACGGAAAATTAACTTTTCTTTTGAAAGCGTATTGTTTGTGAAAGGATTGTCCCATTTAACTGATCGCTATAGGCTGTGTGAGTATGTGTATGGGGAAGCATCGTATGCCTTTGATTATGTGCAAAGGGGGAAAGAGAATAAAATGAAATAGTTAAAGCAGACATAAGTTAAGGCGTATGTGTGAGTGTGTGTGTAGGCATTTTCAATGATCGCGTCGGGACCTGACTAGATCTAACCTACGCGCGCGACATGAAATTGACATGCAAACCTTACATATCATATTTCTCCCATCATTACCCTGTGTTAAATGAAATAAATTTAAATAATTAAATTACACCTGACAGCCAATTAACATTTTCTTTTCTTAATCGGTTTCATCATTCTGAAGTAAACGATGTCTGTTTGCGTTTCTTATTCTTGGTATAATTTATTTATACATTTTTACTTTCATTACATTTATGCAAAACAAACTTTGTAGTATATTGCGCAACAATTTAAAAGAAAATTGATTTAATATTGGCGCACAAAGAATTAACTAAAAAAATATATGTTTTACAAAAGACGACTTGGTTGATACGTACATGTAAACATATGTTATGGACAGAATCGATATGCGACAATTGAACTACTACTAATTTCTACAGTTTACAAATTACTGCATTAGTTGACTTAATATATCTTGTATGTACATATATTGGCTAATATCGAAAAAATCTGGACTTCGACTTTGCTTTAATAATAATGGTTCATGAAAAACATTTTCACGCAAAAACAATTACGGTTGTGTATGGATACTACCTGCTCAGATTTTTTTTTCTTTTGAAATTATTTATTATAATATAATATTATCGCAAAATAGCATAAAATATTGTTGTGGTTATTTAGAATAGTGACGTGGAGCGATTATATTGCAGTGTACCTATATAAAGGTAACAAAAACAAAGACAACAAACAGAATTAGAATAGAAAATATTCAAAGTTAACAACAGAGAAAGAATCAATGTTATGTTATGCACACACGCACTTTGTTTGCTCTGTTAACACCATAATTCTCCTTCTTAAATGGTTTATTTTTATCCATCTTGTTTTCAAGCTTAAAATATAAAAGGCCTTTTGGACGGTCAGTTCAGTCTCAGTCCATGTTCGCTTCAGAAATCGAAATGGGTTGACAAATAAGCTGGACCCATTTTACTGTCATCGTTTCGGTTATCGGTGCGATAACATGGACTGAGACTGAACTGGCCATGTAAAAGACTTTTAAGGCATATTAGAAAGAGAGATACACATATATAAATCTTTCATTCATTCATGTAGTGAGTCAACGTGTTTCAAGCACACTCACATTTTTTTTTTATCTAATTAGGGTATGTAAATACGAGGGCTGCTATTTATGTTTCGGGAATTGGCAATACTAATGTCAATACGTAAAATCTGGCAACGCCATAATAAATTTTGTCATTTTTTAGCACATATGTACGTACAACGTTTTTATGTACAACTGGTTTTTGTTTTGCTTACAATAAGTTAAAGAAATCAATTTGGCAAAACAATGGAAATTTCTCGAGAATTATTTTTCACAACTTTCGACGTGGATTATGGAATTTAATGGTGGTCGTAGTTCAGTCGCTGACGAATTCCGTGAAAGTCGTCCAAAATCGTTTGTTGTGCAACAAAACATCAAAGGTGTGCGTGAACTGATAGTGCAAGATCGACATGTGACATATCGTGAGATAGAGGCATCCTTGCACATTAGTTCCACTTCAATACTTTCTATTTTGCATGAACACTTAGTTGTAAAAAAAGTTTGTTCTCGTTGGGTACCCTATAACTTATCAAACGCTCAAAAAAAGGCTCGCGTCGATTGGAGTAAGGAAATGCTTAAAAAGTTCGACCGTGGTGCTTCAAAAGACGTTTATAAAATCGTGACAGGTTATGAATCATGGATATATGCGTATGAGCCGGAAACTAAACAGCAACCGACCGTGTGGGTCGGTGAGCCAAATCCAACAAAAGCTATTCGCGCTCGAGGCACTTCGAAGCAAATGGTCGCCTGTTTTTCGGAAGAATGGGTCATGTGGCCACTGTTCCGCTAAAGCAACGTAGGACTGTCAATTCTGAGTGGTACACGACCATTTGTTTGCCGGAGGTCTTCGGAGAAATTCGCAAAACCAACCGCCGAAGACGAATCATTCTCCATCATGACAATGCGAGCTGTCACGCATCTCGGCAAACAGGTGAATTTTTAAGCAGTCAAAACATCGAATTGATGACTCATCCGCCCTACAGTCCTGACATGGCACCCAATGACTTCTTTTTATTCCCTCACATAAAAAAAACTGCGTAGTCAACGATTTACGAGCGCCGTAGAAGCAGTTGAAGAGTTCAAAAACCATGTTTTGGAGGTGTCTCAAAAGGAATGGAAAAATTGCTATGACCAATGGTTAGAACGAATGCAAAAGTGTATTGATCATCAGGGAGAATATTTTGAAAAACAATAAAGCCATTTTCATTAAAAAATTTTTGTTCTTATTTGCTATTCCCGAAATATAAATAGCAGCCCTCGTATTATCAAGCAGTTAAAATTTAAAATCTGTAATAAAAAAACATTTAATTTATGCCAGAAATTTGACAAAAAAAAAAAAAAAACATAGTGCGACGTCTACATTTTGTCTAGCGCCGCCAATGTATTCCAAACATAATAATGCAGGTAGATTTATATTCTTCGCGGGAGTG
The DNA here is from genome assembly GCA_037043315.1 of Amiota communis. Taxonomy (NCBI): domain Eukaryota; kingdom Metazoa; phylum Arthropoda; class Insecta; order Diptera; family Drosophilidae; genus Amiota; species Amiota communis. The sequence goes on along the minus strand of JBAMAV010001005.1, from coordinate 43,446 downwards.
AATTCAAAATTATGTGTCCATTCAGGTAAATAAGGTCGCTTCTGGCTTTGAAAATTTACATTATATCACTTATTGTATAATTGTCATTCACATAGTTTCTCCTAATATAATAATTTACTTCTTTAAAAACCCGTGTACTTTGACAAGCTCTTTTCCACATTTTTTCTCTATGTTTAATTCTTTCAATTTCTTTTAATAGCGCACAATTACTAGTTCATGTCTATCTACCTAAACTAGCACTTTCTAAACGAATATTAACATTGCTGCAAAGATCCTGCATTCTATCAAACCAGAATACTTGGTTTTCCAACTCTTTCCTAGTCAATTTATACGGTAGCCTGCCGACAGTGTATTAAAATAAGGTTTTATGAATGTATGACAAGAGCAAATCTAGAGTGTATAAAAAGCTATTTAGATTACCATTTTCTAAGTAAATACAATACGACGGAGTGCTTCAGAAAATATAATTGCAATTTATCCACATCATCAAACATACCAAACTACCATACTTGAGCTTTGTAAGACAGATAATGTTGATTTTTGACAAAGTTAACTTACAAGAGTAATTCTTTAACATGTTGATTATTTTATCTACATACATATGTATCAGAGAACTGCAGCGGTACACCGCATCATTAAGTACACCGCATACATACCTGGTATTTTCCATACCCGAATATCGAAAACACCGCAAAAAATTGAAGCGGTGTTTTTTTTACTTATGGTCTTTTTGTTCCGATCATACCAACACTTATCTCTCTTTTCTTCAAATAGTTATATACCCATGCCAAAGACTATTAAAATACATAGACTGGACAAATGCACAATATAAACGGTGTTTCTCTTTATTTTTTAAACCAACAATAAATGGTGTGCACGTTTCGTCAAGAGTTTCCTCGGAATTTTATTTTTAAAGCTTAATTGAGCGATTTTCCCCTCGATATGTTTTATACTCTTGGGCACTCTGCATCAAATAAAATTGTGCATTTGTCCAGTCCATATATATTAATAGTCTTTGTGATTACTTTCCATAATCATTGCTCAAAATTATCATTATTCTGTTTTTTCCATAAAACTTGTGCATAGAACTTATGAATAGAAATATCAATCATACTACAGAAGCAAATCTATATATATAATAAAATCATTGACCTTGTCAGTTTGTTTTTAACGTGAAAACGTTTTTAAAAAGGATATACATGTCACAATATGCCGCTCTTTCAGAACTTAACGAAAATTGTCGCCTTTGTTTTTAATATATCTCGTGACACGTAACGTTGTAGAGCCAGGTAATTTATATAGGTTTGGTTAAGACGAGAGGCTCTCTTAGGCACAAAAAAAGACAGTATGGCCCATTGTGATACCAGCAAAGGATTGACACGGCACGCCTTAGTCCAATGCGGAGAACCATTTGGAGTCCGAAATGAACCTAGCTGTGTCCTTGTTTGGTAGGAATGATAGTTCGGTTAAGCTGGAGAGAAACATAGAGCCTAAGTGGTTCCTTCTTCTTTTGCCGAGGGATGGACACTCGCACATAAGGTGAAGCAGAGTCTCCTCCTCTTCTTCAGAGCCGCAACTACGGCAGAAAATGTAATGCGGAAGCTCAAGTCTTCCAACATGTTTGCCTATGATGCAATGGCCCGTTACTACGTTTATGGTCTTGCTTATTAAGGTTCTACCGAGATTGAGCAGCTGGCCGGTTTGTTTCCTGTTTATGTTAGATCAGGTTTGCCTAGCTATGCTGCAAGTGTCTTCTTCTACCCAGAGTGAGCTTCACTTTTCCTAACGAAATTCCAGCAGGAGACGTTACCTCGTCACGGGACGTCCCTTCTTTAGGTAGTTCGTCAGCTTCACAGGTGCCCACAATATCTCGTATGTCCAGGCACCCAGCAGTTGTATGGATGCGTGACAGGCTAGAGTATCTAGGGAAGAGGCAGTCCGCGACAAGCTTAGATGTAGTCAATACATCCGAGAGGGACTTTATTGCCCCTTGGCTATCTGTATAGATATTAATATGTGACCTCGGAGTGTAGTTATCTAGAAGCCACCGGGAGGACATTAGTATGGCCATTATTTCTGCTTGAAAGACGCTATAGTGGTCAGACAAGCGAAAGCTGAGCTTTAAGCTTGGATTGTTTGACAAGATGCCGTAGCCGACTTTCTTCTCCAGTTTGAAGCCATCTGTGTAGATGTCAATGGAGTTAGGTTTTAGAACTTTACCGACCAGCCAATCTTCCCTACTGGGGATGTGAAAGAAGAACTTCCGGTTAAAGTAGGGTGAGGGACATACATAGTCGCCTGTCGCGGGGGCAGATGGACCACTTCCCAGAATGCTTGCTGGGCCTGTATGTGACTAGTCCAGCGAGCTATGGTGCTAAGTCTTATGGCAGAACATTTGGCATACTGTTCAGCCAGAAGACTGGTTGGTATCCAGTTGAGGATTGCAAATGGTCCGAAGGGCCCTTGTTATCATAATGACTGCCGTTCTTCTGACTTTGTCAAGAGGTTTTTGGTTAACTGTCTTGTGACAAGCAGGCCAACAGAACACGGCTCCATATAGAAGATTGGGCTATGAGCTATGACACGGCATCCGGTTCGATCCAATTTACTTAGCAGGGAGTTGACTGCAAAGTTCCTGATGATAGGAGAGAGCATACGGCCTTTACGGATCTCGTAGCATTGTCATTACCAAGAGAAGAGATAATGGAACTTGATTTTAACAATCTTTCAAAAAGAGTAAAGATATTTCGGTCCAGGTTTACGCCAGACAGAATTGAGACTATTGCGTTTGGACTTACGTTGTTAAATGCACCTTCGATATCAAAGAACACGGCCAACGTAAATTCCTTATAGGATAGCGATTTTTCTACTTCCTCAATGCAAGAGTGTAGCGCAGTTTCCACAGACCTGCTCTTAGTGTAGGCATGTTGTGAGTTGGATAGAAAGTTTTGATCGATGGTAGTCCTAATATGGACATCGATAATTCTTTCAAAGGTTTTGAGAAGGATGGAGAAAACTAATGGTTCTATAATCCTTGGGCTTAGAGTGTGATACTTTTCCTGCTTTGGGAATGAAAACTACACGAGCCTCACACCACATGCTGGGAATGTACTATTTTTGGAGGCATGCGTTGCAAATTTGCAGAAGCCATGGTGTGACAATGTTGGAAACTTCCTGCATGTCTGCTGGTATTATACCGTAAGAACCAGGAGATTTGAAACATTCGAAAGAACTGATGGCTTACTGAAGGTGAGCGTGAATTACCACAAGGTTAGACTGGCACCGGTTCGTAGGGATGGCAAGAGTAGATCCATTTGTGAGAGACACGCTGCCCGGAAAGTGTGTGTCTAGCAGAACACTCAGGGTCTCCGCCCCAGTAGCAGTCCAGATATCATCAGGTCTCTGGACGCAATCCAGGGATCTTGGAGAAAATTTAAGGATTATGCGGACTCTACTTATCTCGGAGACACTTTCTATATTGCCACAGAAAGTTCTCCAGGTAGCTCTTTTGGATTTCCTTATCGCGTCATTGAGTTCCCTTTGCTTATCATTGAAGAGAAGCCAATCATTTGAGTCTTTGGCTCTGTTACAGAGCTTGCGGCATTACTTGCGGAGTTCTGCAATAATGGCATTGCACCACCTGGCTTTGTTCTTTCCCCTGGGTCTGTGAGGCATGCAGGAAATTTCCGTTGTAATTTTGAAAGCATTTGACAGCTTTTTGACAGCCCAATCAATATCGGCGCTATCTGATATAACAGGGGCCGGGCCAGACTGTTGGTGATGCTCGACTGAAATTTAGTCCAGTCGGTGAGTTTTCTATTGGAATACTCCGAGGCAACCGCACAATCTGTTCAATTCTGTTGCTATTGGATTCTGAAACCAGAAGCCTGACTATGTCGTGGGGAGGGGCTGGTCCGTGGTCATGTGCCATGTAGCATAATGCGATCCAGATCGGAGTGCCGTCTACTTCAGCAATAACGCCAACGTTGTCTCCATCCAGATACCTGAGCAATAATTGACTTTTTAACAATAATGCAAGCCCTAGGTCTACCTGAGCCATCGCAGTAGATCAGGCAATAGTCCTGGTGGTTGAGTCCGCATACCCAGTCTTTGATGACCCAAGTTTCCTGGACTAAGAATAGCTCCTCGTTTCCTTGCGAAAGACGCTGGGGCAGTGCTGCCGCGGCAGTAGTAGAGTGGTGATGATTAATCAGAGTTACCTTCACCATCTTTGGGACTAATTATAACGGTGTTGTCGGGGTCTTCCTCTTCAGACAGAGGAGATTCCGACGCACTTAAGTCCATTTGACCAAAGAAATCATTTACGAACTCAGAAGTGAATATAAAATTAGCTGAGTCATCAGATTCTGCATCGCCAGACATATCTAGAGGTACCAAGACGGCCGAAGCATTGGCTGGAAGTTCAACCATCTGGTCCCTTGTCTTAGTGCGCAGCATATCGCTTTTTTTCTTTGAGGATGATCGATCCGAAGCTGTAGCTGATTACACCTTTGGATGCAGTGATTGGCGCGAGCGACTCCTTATTTGTATTGCACCGACCTTAGGAGTGTGTGACGTGACCGAAAGCGGGCATGGCTTCGTCCCAGTGCTCGTGTGCACCTGAGTTCTTGAGGTGGGTCCACCAGACAAATTTGGCGTAGTGCCACTGGTCAGCTTTTGCCGTACTAGACGAGCAGGTTCGCCTTTCGGGTTGGCAGTAATTTATATATTCAGAAAATATGGTATTTTGAATTTTGGCATGGTGCGCTTATGTCAACTATATTATTGAAAATTTTGTAAGAGTATTGCTTGTCCTATTTGGCTAATTTTTTATTGTGTTCGCTAGAGGCCAGTTAGAAGAATATGAAATCAAATTTTTGGAAAATACACCGGGAAAGTGAGAAACTTCGACTTTTTGTATTGAAATCTGAATAAATAAAAGAAAATTCAATTTTTCTAAGAGCATTCCTTGAGATTGGCTCTATTTGGCTAATTTATCTTTTTTTTGTGTTTGTTATAGGCCAATTAGAAGAATATGGAAGAAAATTTTTGGAAAATCGACCGAGAAAGTGGGAGATTTTGACTATTGGTTTTAAAATATGAATACATACAAAAACATTCCTTCTTTTTAAGCGTATTGCTTGAGAACGGAAAATCCACCAGAAAAGTAGGAAATTTGGAATTTTTATATTTAAATCTTACCGGGGCCTGTCTAGATCTAACCTACGCGCGCAACATGCAATTGACATACAAACCCTAAATACTATCTTATTCTCCCATCATTATCCTGCGTTAAATAATAATATTAATAATAATAATATTCTTTATTTGATGAAATATATACGTAAATGTTTACACACAATACTATACTTAACATATATGAAAATAAAGAACATATACATACGACTTTTACTCTGTGGCCGTCAGTCGGGGAATACATACTAACTTAAATTAAAACTACACAACTACAAAAATAATACAAGATGATAGAATTACATAAATACATATTAATAAAATTCATATAAAATTAATTTCCTGTATCCTAAAGCACTAGTGATAAACAAAGTCAGATATTTCCATCCACCATAACCGTGTCCTTTTAATATATCAACGATTTCTTCTTCATGTATGTCGGTTTTTTATAATATATGTAACGAATTCTTTTAGGTACTGGGCATTTTCCTAGGAAGTGGGATATATTTACAACTTGATTAAGATTGCAGAGTGAGCAATTCATATTTCTCTGTCCATTCATGTATATAATATCACTCCTCGCCTTAAAAATCAACATAAGAGTGTACGCATTAAATTGCTATTTAATTTTCTTTCACAATTTCAAAATCTTGGCTCCACTTATTACCGCTTAGATACAATGGTATCAGGTTTATTTCTGTTTTTCCTCTACGAATTTGTATGACATCTAACCCTTCGATGGACTTGAAAGAATGGCTAATTTCTACGGTTCTTAATGCCTCTTTAACTCCATATAAGATGCCTCCACATGTCCGCCCATACTTGCTTGCACGTGTCCCTGGTACACAATGGAGGCTAAAACCTTTGAAATGCTTTCTACAATAATCGAAATTTTCCATTTGCACGTGAGTCTCTATCAGAAAAAATATATCAAACGACCGTACATAGATAAAGAATTCATTACATAGTGTTTTGCTTCCTAAACTGTGAATGTTGTAGGATGAAATGTTTAGATCAATTTGTTTATCACTGTTACTATTTTCCAAAATTTCCCTGTCTTAATACTATTTTTTAAAGTCACATTCTCTTTTACTAGTTTTTTGAATGTGCCATATTTACTATTTCACTATATTCTAAGGAAATTGCTTCCATACTTTTACCAAATAGCTCATTTACTGTTTTTTCAGCTGGTTTCCCTTAGCACATAAGGATTTTCTTGCTATTAAATGCCATCCATTTGTTACCAACATTCATACGGTCGTCCCTTTTCATGATTTTATGAGGCTTCTTTAATAGCAGGTGGTCAGTTGTATCTTGCTGTTTCTCTGCATTCAGATCTCTCTCGTTGTATATTGAGGTACCTGCCAGCTTTGTAGAATTTTTAAGTACCACGCCTGCCATCTCCACTGACTCCAATTCGGCTACCCCTCCAATCGTACTATTTCTCTTATAAAGCAGCCTCTAGTTTATATTGACATAATTTTTGTACCGCCAATTTTGGTGAATCGTTATTACCCATTCCCTTCACTACATTGTGGTACTTTCTGCGTTAAATAAGACATGTAACAAATAAAGTTAAGTTAATATTTACTAACAATACATAACTGTAATATCTATTAATGTTCACAGGAAAACGATCGTTGCGTGGCTTAGAAGTTCTCCGTATCCAAACAATTTTGAAATTCGACTTTGTTTTATACTATGTAATACGAGTGTGGGTTAATAAGTCCTTAGAAAAAAGCATTAAAACAATTTTTTTTTGGTAAATTTTTTTGTTATTTTTCAACATAATCTCCTTGGAGCTCTATACACTAGTTAGTCTAATTTTTTTAACCCGTCAGAAAAATAAGATTTTGGAAGGTCCACAAAATAAGCATTTGTTTGATCGATGAAAAAAAAACTTTGTCCACTGAGCCTTTCTTTCAGGTTTGGGAAAAGTCCCTGGGAACTAAATCTGGCGAATACGGTGGGAGGTCGACCAATTCGAACTGTAATTCTTCAATTTTAGCCATTCATCGTAAACATGTGTGAACGCGGGAATTGTCTTGATGAAAGAGGATTTTTTTTTCTGTTTAAATGAGGCCGTTTTTTCAATTTTTTCTCTTAGCTGGTCCAATAAAGATGCATAATACTTCCCTGTTATTGTTTTCCCTTTTTCCAAATAGTCAACGTAAAGAATTCCACGTGCATCCCAAAAAACAGTAGCCATAACCTTACCAGCTGATTTTATAGTTTTCGCCTTCATGTCCAACATGGTTCGCCTTTCACAATCCACTGTTTTGATTGTTCTTTCGCTTCGGGAGTGTAGTGGTGAATCCATGTCTCATCTACTGTCACAAACCGACGAAAAAACTCATTCGGATTACGTTGCATGAGCGACAACAGAGCTTTAGAAGGCACCCATCTTGTCGAAATCTTTTTCATACACAATTTTCCATGTAAAATAGAAATGATGCTACCTTTTGATATCCTTGTAACCTCAACTATCTCACTCAACTTTAATCTTCGATCACTTAACACCATATCATGGATTTTATTGATCATTTCTGGCGTAGTCACCTCTACAGGGCGTCCTGAGCGTGGTTCATCCTTTGTTGATGTACGACCACGTTTAAATTCATTTAACCAGTTATAAATAGTTGCAAGTGAAGGAGCAGATGTGCCGTGAACTAAATCCAACTCATTTTTTATTTCCTTTGCTGTTAAGCCTTTTATATGAAAATGTTTAATAACGGATCTAAACTCAATTTTCTCCATTTTTGTAAACAAACAAATTTTTTTTCTTCAATGCAGGAGAAACACACAACAACTTAACCAATCTGGCTGAAACTTCACAGCATACCTAGACAGTAGTGATGCTGCATGGAAACAAACCGTTTACAGTAATAGTCGCGCTATCTGTTGGATTTTCTAAGGACTTATTGACCCACCCTTGTATTATTGGTTAAAAAAAAAATGATTTCACGCAAAAACAAATACGGTAGGGTAGTGATACTACCTGCCCCGATTTCTTTTTTTTTAAAACAACAAATGAATGCTAGTGAATCGAATTGCATACTTTTTTTTCATTTTTTAAGTTTAAATAAACACACTTTTTTTAAATATTAAGTTTTTGCAAAATCACTGCAAGACCAAGCAGTAAACGTTTTGTACGTTTTTTCGTTGTTAATGCTTTGGTTGTTGTATTGTTCTATTTTTCCTCTCACTTGTTGACTTCGCCCAATAGTATTGCGCTGTTTGTTTATTTTTGTTTCGTATATGATGTTCATTGAGAGCGGGGCAAGCGAGAGAGAGAGTGTATTTCATGCTTCGACTGCAATTACACGATGGATAACGATAGCAAAACTCTCTCTCTCAATTTGCGATTATGGAGAAGGAAAGCACGCGGGTCGCTCATTTATTTTTTTTTTTTTTTTGTATTTTTATTTGCGATCAGTCTTATGACTTTTAACAAATTTGCTAATTACAATTTTTTTATATCACAGAATTGGTGAGCTCCAGCGAGGTCAACCCATATAAACTAGAGAAACTAAAATCTATTGTAACTATATTCTATGTGGAAGATCTAACACATGAAACCTATTCAGGCGCCTAACATCCATGTCGTTTTCTAGCAGACTTAAAGCTTAATTGTTTGTATAATAATGAAGCTTCTTTATGATCTATCTGAACTTTTTTTTATTTCATCCTTAATAGATGTTATTTTGAGGTCTTTATGGAGGTGAAAATTGGTCACAGACCAAGCAGCACTTGCTATTTTACGTAGCGTCATACCTTTGCAGTATCTCAATATTGGAGTTACTTGCCGTTCCCCACAGCTGCATTGCATAAGTCCACACCGGCTTTGTTATTTAGGCTAAGTTGAGACCTTGGTCCAAGGCGCCAGTCCATCTTTCTGCTTTTTATATTCAGTTGCAATTGTTTCGCTTGAATATGGGTCTTCCAAATAAGCCTCCGATTCAGGTGTATTCTTAGGTATTTGACGGTGTCGCTTTGTGGAATAGTGGAACCATTCAATATTATTGTGGGACAGCTTCCCCGCTTTAAGGTGAAAGTAATTTGAACTGACTTTTCTGTGTTCACATCTATTTTCCACTGCTTCAGCCATGTTTCGACCAATAAAAGTTGTTTTTGCAAGTGCTGTGTGGCAGTGACATTATTTTCATTCGATGCAATTATCGCTGTGACATCTGCATATGTTGCAACCTCAACATTATTTACCACTGGCATATCAGCGGTATATATTGTGTATAGGATGGGACCAACTACGCTTCCTTGGATTACCCCAGCATTAGTTGCATATATTTTAGAGTTCTCGCTCGATTGATGAACATAGAAGTGGCGATCAGTGAGGTGAGATTTAAGAAGGAGATAGTATGGAGCAGGAAGCCAATTCTTAATATTATAAAGCACACCCGGATGCCATACTCTATCAAATGCTTGTTGGACATCTAAAAAGACAGCAGCACAGTATTTTTTTCTTCAAGTGCACCCATAATACATTTGACAATTCGGTGGCATTGCTCAATCGTTCCATGTCCTCTTCTAAACCCAAACTGATGTTCGGGCATAATGTTAAGTTGGTCCAGTACAGGTGCCATTCTTCTTAAAAGTATCTTTTCAAATTATTTAGAAAAAGTTACCAGTAGACTAATGGGACGGTATGACGTCGTTAACTGCTCAGGTTTGTTTGGTTTAGGTATCATAATTACTTTTGCGCATTTCCATTGTCCTGAGAAGTGATCTAGCCTTAGCATAGCATTGAAAATATATGTTAGGAGTCTGATGCACTTTGAAGGCAGATTTTGAAAGGTGATTCTATCAGTTTTATCATAACCCGGAGATTTTTTGAGTTTTATTTCCTTAACCTCAGCTTGTATCTCCGCAAGAGTAGTTTGGCAAATTGGCAGACTCAACTGATGGGGCGAATCCAAAAAGTTAGACACCTCAGATCTCTTATTAGGTTAGGTTGAAAAACTGAATGCAAGTGCTGAGCAAAAGCCTCTGCCTTTTTTTCATCACCTTTGCTTCGGACCCCGTTATTGGCTACAATTATAGTACTTCTTCTGGTGAGCTGCTTTAAATACTTAGTTGCTTTCCACAGGCTGTAGTAAAGATCTGCTGTAAATGGATCCAGATGCCTTAGATACCCTGCTATCGCTTCATTTCTTATTTCCTTTAGTCTTATTTTCAGGTCGTTGGCTGCATTATTAAAAATACGTTTGTCTAGAGGACTTCGACTAATTTGCCATTTCTTTCGCAATTTTCTTTTGTTTTTTATTAGCCTTCTCAGTTCAATAGAAAGAAGGGTAGAAGGTTGTGTGACTTGGTTATTGCATGACTCAGTGAATAGAAAACTGGCTTCATGAATTGTATTAGTTAGCGTTTCAACTGCAGAATCAATCTCTTCACCAGTCTTTAAAGGTATGCTCAAATTAATTTGATTTTCAAGCCAATTTTTGAATGCAACTATGTTGGTTTTTGGCGTAATAATTTTGTAAGGTTTTTCTTTAATCTGCACGGTGATCAGAGCTCAGGTCAAAATTTTCCTCAACATGAAATTGGCTTTGTGGAAGTCCAGAATATACAACAAAGTCTAACAAGTCTGGTATTTTATTGGGATCTGGAGGCCAGTAAGTCGGTTTACGAGTAGAAAGAGTTGAGTAATTATTTGTAGTAATACATTTATAAAGTTCACTGCCTTTTGGGTTTACCAATCTTGATCTGGGATGCTTAGCATCAAAGTCTCCACCGGCAATAAAGTGACCACCAAGACTTTGAAAGAGCATTTTATAGTCATCTTGTTTAACTGCATACCTTGGCATTTAATTTGTATACCAGCAGCGGGGCAGCGGGTCGCTCATGTGTTCATTGTATGAAAAACTGCAATTAACATAACGTCAATGGCGTGCAACGCGCGCAGGTTAATGCTAGTAATAATAATATAATAATAATAATTCTTAATATAATAAATAGGTAATGTTTGTTTGGATGATACGGCTAATCTTCGAAACTACTTATACGATTTTAATAATTCTTTCACCAGTAGAATCATACGTTGTCACTGAATGTTATAGGATACTTACTTTTATGATTTATTAAAAATTGAGGCATAGTTTTTTTAAGATTAAGATTTTTATATTTTTTCCACAGCCAAGCACATAAACGTTCGTATATTTTTATGCTGTGTTTCTTCTTGAAATTTGTGTTGCTTTTGTTATCGTTGTATTTTTTCTCTCTGACTACGTACACGAGTATTGCGTATCGGTATCTTCCTTTTGTATATGAGAGCGACCCAAGTGAGAGACTGTGTGTTTCGTTGTCCGTGTTTTGATTGCTTTGCAAAGCAAATTATGTGAATTAATGTGAAGACTGGACTGCACATTTGTCGGAATCACCCAAATCGGACTACCAGGAGGGGTACCCCCCATACAAGACCAAATATAAAAAAAGAATACATACAAAACTGTATTGTGCCCTTCAAACTGTACTCACATTTGATACTCACATTGTCTTCTTTGTTGATACTCAAACTATGACAGAGAGTATATAGTGATGCTAAGAAAGGAAGCATATCTGATATCTGGCATTTGTTCGCCGTTCGGTTAGATGCAACCCGGAGGAGCGTGAAGAGTATTATATCTTTGGCATAGTCAATGATAACCTTCTTTATGGTTTTCTATTAATATAATGATAAAAAATTCAAAATTTATCTCGTTGAAAGTATACTCAAAAAGAGAAAAGAAGAAAAAACTCCGATTTCGCGCTGACACATACTTGATGGCAAAATGCAAGCAACGTAGAAATCTAATACAGAAATAAAATGTTAAGCTTGTTTTTTAGCTAATATTTGACGTGTCTGCCTTTAACATCGATAACAGCTTGAAGCCTTCTTTGCATTGATCCAATACAATATTTTAGGTAGAGACCGACCGAATGTTTCGTTTCCTCTAGATTCGGTGAATAAATCTACTTTCGACCACATCAGAATATAATAATATTGTGAACGCAATAATAATCTTTAGTGGTAGCTACTGACGGTTTATATTGGTATTGATAAAAAAAAAATTGAATTTAATAAGTAGCATCATAATGCAATACTCTTCACGCTCCTCTGGGTTGCATCCATCCAACCTTCCTTTATTAGCATCACATCAGTTTGAGAGGCAATTTTATTGTACATTTATTCTTTAAAAGTGTGCCATTTAATTTGGGTTTGTATGGGAGGTACCCCTCCTGGTAACCCTAGGATCATGAAATTTATATGGCTATAAATTATAAACTTATAGTGTCCAAAATTCAGTGCGATACGTTAAACAACAAAAAACCTTTTCTAACAAGAACATTAATTTAAAGGGGGGTTTGTGTTGGAGGTACCCCACCTAGTAGCCCTAGGATCATGAAATTTACACGATTGATGGCCATAGATTGCAAACTTATAGTGTCCAAATTTCAGTTCGATATGTTAAAAACAAAAAACTTTTTTTTAATAAGAACATTAATTTAAAAGTGGGTTTGTGTGGGAGGTACCCCCCTAGTGGTCCGATTCAGCTGATTCCGACAAATGTGCTGCGTATGGTAAAAAGAAACCTATGTGCAAAATTTCAGCCCTCTAGCTCAAAAACTGAGGGACTAGTTTGCATATATACAGACAAACAGACGGACAGACGGACATGGCTAAATCAACTCGTCTCATTGAGCTGATCACAAATATATATACTTTATGTGGTCTGCGATGTCTCCTTCTTTGTGTTACAAACTTCATGACAAACTTATAATACTATTCACTCCCGTGAAGTTCGGTGAGCAGTTTATTTCACGTTTGAGGCCGGTCAATTGGTCGCCTAGATCATGTGATTTAACGCTTCTAGACTATTTTTTGTGGAGCTATGTTAAGGCTCATGTCTATAGCGACAAGCCCGCAACGATTGACGCACTGGAAACCAATGTTGAGCAATGTATTCGTGAGATACCGGCCGATATGTTGGAGAGAGTATGCCAAAATTGGACCCAGCGTATGGACTATTTGCAGCGCAGCCGCGGCCAACATTCACATGAAATTATCTTTAAACATTAAATTATATCGATCGTTTTATCGACTCAAATAAAGATTTTATACATTTTTCTGAATCTTATGTGTTTTTTTGAGAATGAAATTAGCAAGCTCTTAAAAAATCACCTGTTACAAAACAAGAAGAAGGCGAGCAAATGAGCACAAAACGGAATCGGTGGCGAATTCATATTTTTACCCTCTTCCAAAATTTGCTAAACGTGCGTATAGAATTTTCACTTCAAAAAATGAAAAGAGTGTAGCAGTCACTTCAAATAAATAGTATCAAAAAATCGACAACAAAGTTCATTCATTCACTAGCAATGGCAAATGCAACACAAATAAATGATCTTGAGCTCTCTCACATTTAAAAAAAAAAATATTTGTTTGTGTTTCGCAATTAAATACTTGCTTTCTTCAGGCGAGGTGGTCGAATTTCGACCAATGGGCGATCCTAGTTATTATAATTATTCTTTATTTGATTCCAGAAAACAATTTCCAATTATGGTATTTATACAAATAAATACAGTCGGAAAAATAGACTTCAAGACAAAGAAACATATTAATAAAATTCATTTAAAACTAAAATTCTATAACTTAAAGTTCCAGTGATAACTAAATTTTTCCACCCACCATTGCCAGTACCATTTAATATGGGTAATATTTCTTCCTGACCTAAATTATATTTCTCAAAATATCTAAACCGAATTCGTTTTAATATTGGGCATTTCTCTAAGAAATGAATAATGTTCACAATTAAATTTAGGTTGCGAACTGTTCAATTCAAATTTTTTTTTTTTTTAATTGTCATTCACATAGTTTCTCCTAATATAAAAATCTCTTTCTTTATAAACCCGTGTACTTTGACAAGCTCTTTTTCATATTTTTTCTCACTCACCCCTGGCGGTAGTTTCAGGGGGCGCTGAAATCACAATATAATATGATTGAAAATAAAAAACTTGCTCCACAAAGCTGGTTAGCTCACAATCGCACAGTGGAAGAATTGCAGACTTGGGGCCCTTTATCAATAACTTAGAAAACAAAGCACTAATCCTTAGTTTGAAATTTTGATGTACTTCTTAGAGCACTTTGATGTACTTTGAGATTTTTATGTTATAAAAGGGTCCGACAAAACCAATTAAGCATGCATCAAGTCCTTCATAGTATTTCGTCTCGATTTTTTTCGATTGTGATTCTGCCGATAATTGCGGACGTCTTTGGTTCGTGCTTCAAGCGCTTCTTCCAACATCATTCCGATAGGTAGCGAAACATTTTCAATAATATCTGCCCCATGTATTAAAACTTTATGAATGGATGGGGGCTTATAAACCACGGATATTCAGCTACAAATATTTCTGCAGTTTCCCGCGCATATTTGCGGATACTAAAATTTGCCGGTATGTAAAGTGTCCACTGCTACCACCACAACGCCATTTATAAGAATATTGCTTTTATACAATCATTGTTATTACAGTCGCTCTCAAGGCTCTCAAATGCTGTTGGGAACACTCTATTATACGAGCAACAGTGTGATCGACGAGACATTGTAAATTTACTTCAGCTGAATATTCTGTTACGTTTATGCCACTGGGATAACATTCCTTTTTGGTTTTCACTAAAACATCATAGCTCAGGTAAATGTTTTTATTTCGATCTTTGGCATAGGTTAAGTTGGGTTATATAGGCCGCTCGCGATTACTCGCGAGTTTGCCCAAAAGCCTTAAAGGCCCTATCACAATGGGCCTGAAAAGGTGAGTGAAAGGTGATTAAGATGGGAAGAGGGAAATCCACAACAGTCCAAGGCCGGTCCCAGAGGTCACCCTCTTTATCTAAAACCAGCCTGAAGAGTCCACAAACAGAGCCAGGTCTCCCAAAGGACATTTTGCCAAACTACCCATGTCTTCGACGAATGGTTCCCTGAGACACTGGTTTCATCTACTGAGTAGAGCAGGGCAATCACAGAGGAGGTGTTGGATGCTCTCCGGTTCCTCCTCGTCTTCGCAGCTATGCCAGAAGTCATTGTTTGGAACTTGCATCCTATGGGCCATCAGACCGATGGTGCAATGCCCCGTCATAACACCAGTCAATGTCCGAACCCTTTTCTTGTTAAAGTGTTGGAGCTCGGAGGTTCCCTTTGGTTGATAGTAAGGCCACAGTGTTCCTGCACCAGTACAGCCAGCATCATTTGCCCACTTCCTGCCTGATTGGGGTATCCCCCAAGGCTTTAATCAACTGTGCTGCTTGCCAGACCGCGTAGATTTATGCTTAGAACACGCTACACCAGTCAGGTAGACGATACGATAGCTGAGCTGTTAGCTCTTTCGAGTAGAGTACCGTACCATCTTGGATTCATCAGTGTAGATAGAGAGCTCATCCCGTTCAATGACGTTACCCCACCTACCCGGGAATCTTGTCTTAAATTTGTCACTCCATTTTTGTGCTGGCACACAGTAATCACATACTCCTTCATCAGCTCGAGTTCCTACTTCTTGTATGATAGTGCTGTGGCCAACTGCACAGGGCTTAAGAAGATGCAGCACACGAAGTCTGACTGAGCCGCTACGTACTTGAGATATGTGCTCACAGGTGCCAGATTGAGAATGACATCCGATCTTGGCATCCTATTGCATAATTTTATAAGAATGTTTTGTGCAGCCAACGTCTAAAAAGACTGCTAAAGCTTCCTCTGGTGTATAGGGAATATGAACTATAGCGTCTGAATCCACAACTTTAAGAATATTTGATGCTTTATCTGAATTGAAGTCCATTTTTAAAAAAACCTGGGAAACGTTTCTTTTCCCAGCGAGGCCTTTCTAATGATAGATGAAACATTTTTTACTTGAGTCTTGATTGTGCATTCCGAAAAAAGCTTAACAGGACGTCGATTAAATGTTTGTTGAATGAAAATCATATTACCTTGTAACCACTCATTGTTTCAGTTTTTCAAACAACGTCATGATCCTATTACTATTCACTTGTACACTGGCAAAGTTTCTTAGTTGTTTTTGAATTTGTTGCTTCTGTTCATTGCTATATTTTGTTGCATCGATAATATTGGAAAGAACATGATTTTCAATCGCCAAAAAGTTCTTGGTATGTACTTTTTCGCTGTGCCAAACTGCAGAAAGGGTGCATTTAGAAACTAACATGGTTACCTGGAAATCGCAAAAATCGAAGAGTAGCAAAAGCATGCAGCTAATTTTTTAACTGAACATAGACAATATAGATACTAACAAACAAAACAAACATTAACCCGAATACTGAACCGATTTTAATAATACTTCTTTTTTAAACAACAAATGAATGGTAATGAAGCAAGTTGTATATATTTTTTTACATCGAACTAAAAATATTTAGCATTATATTACAATGAAAATGTATAACTAAAGTATAGCAGCGTACAAAATAGTTAGTTACTCTATTATAATGCCTTGTAGTGTACAATATTTATAGTTTTTCTATCCGGAGAAAAAACAAATAGCGGCGATGGTTTACCGACTCTCGAACACGCTACGTACAACTGTTCGTGCGAAAAACAAAGTAATTCCAGGTTTATTCCACACACTTCTAACGATTGACCTTGAGATCTATTAATTGTCATTGCAAATGCAAGGCGCACCAGAAACTGGACATGCTTAAAGTGAAAAGGAAAGTCATTTGGCATTAGTGGTATTTTTGGAAAAAGCACATCCTCGCCCTTGAACTCTCTTAAGATTATAGTAGCTTCAATCGAATTTTGCATAATTTTTTTAACAGCGAGTCTTGTTCCATTGCACAATTTCGGCTGATTCAGATTTCGCAGCATGATTATCACAGAGCCAACCTTGAGTTGTAAATTGTGTGGCGAAATTCAATGAATTTACTGCTAAAATGGCTCGTTCGCTCAACCAATTGTGGTTTTTATAATTAGCGCCTATATTTGTAAGTAATGAGATCAGTAGAAGTGTCTACAGGAATTTTTCCATTTCCAATGTCTAATAATGCCTTTGTGAAAACTTCTGCCGATATGTAATTTTGTAAAGCCAATCGCATATTCGTTGTTAACTTGATATTTTTCACATATCTCCATAAAATTGATGATGTCAAGCAAGCATTTATTTCATCAGCAGCAGTTGATCTGGGAATGACTGGCAGCGTTTGGCGAAAATCTCCTGCAAGTAGAATCATCGCGCCTCCGAAATATTTCTGATTGCTGTGCAAATCTCTTAACGTTCGATCGAGTGCCTCTAATGCTCGTTTGTGTGCCATCGTACACTCATTCCAAAATATTATTTTACAATTTTGTAGCACCATTGGTGATGTTTTGGGTTTATTACATGTCGGTTCATCTTTTGTTTGTAAATTCAATGTCAGTTTAAGCGCAGAATGAGCGGTACATCCACCTTCTAATAATGTAGCAGCGATCCCAGATAATGCTACTGCCAGCGCTATTTGACTCTGTGCCCGAATTGTATCTAAAATTAATGAAATAAGGAATGTTTACTACCTGGTGCATCGATGAAAAATATTCCTCCATTGGCATCATTTACAGCTTTCATTATTGTATCGTAAGCTGTTTTTTGCTTCTGATTTAAAAGTGGCACCTTACTTTGTACTGATTGATTCAAAGCGTTTCGTTATTCGTTCAACATCTTGCCGGACATCATGATGCACAAATCCTCCAAAGATATCAAAACCTCATTGTGTATCTCTACGCAAATTTGAAGTTCTGGATTTACCGTATTTGAACGTATTCGATGAAAAATATGTTCAGCCATATTGTCTTTGTATTATGATGGCAAATAGTGATCGAATTTGATACGAAGTATTCGAAGTAATAGCACCCGCGAGTGTGTGATCCCAATGAACATCATCCACGAATAAATGTAAACGTTGACAAGCTTCTCGATATGTTGCGCATAATTCATAATTGGCGTTTTGTAGGAATTCGAATGATGTTGGTCCACGAACATTTACTAATAACAAACGCAACTAAAAACATTCGTAATTTCTCGGGTGAACTGTGTAAATGCGCCCTAATTCTTCGGAATAACCACGTCGACACTTGCCACCGTTGGATAACCACGTCGCCATTTACCGCCCTTGGATCACCACGTCGCCACTTGTCTCCGTCAGATAGCTGCAAAACACCAAATCACCCTCACAGCACACCAGTTGATAGCCGCTCGGCAACTGACAGCAGATTTCTGGTTTGTGTAATTTTAAAACTGTCAGACAAATTTGAAATTTGTAACAATATTTTGGCATTTCCGAAGAAAAGCAATGTTGGTGCAAATGGATCGCTTGCGCATGTGTCGTTCAGCTATTTGCGCTGCGTTTTCTTCTTTGAAATAAACGAGTTGTTCATTTTCTAGGTGAACAGCTAAATGAACCACTGTGGGATGACGTATGGGAAATGAAAATATTTTCCAAACCGCCTCATTGCTACTAACATATCTTCCCATCTGATATTTTGAAACTTCATCGTTATTATTTGGAGGTGCAATACCAAATACAGCCATGTCGTTTCCTTTCTTGATGTACTTGCAAACATATTTGATGGATTTGACTCAACATTGCAATGCGCTTTAAATGTTTTGGAAAGCAGCGGTGAATATGGAACAATTCAGCTGTTGTTGACTACAATATTGTTATTTCTGACTTGCAATGTTATTGTTGTGCCGTTGTCTTCTATAGAAAGACAATTGTGGATCTTGATCAGGAATTTCTGCGGAAATGATCGAGTCAATTTCATCCGGGGCTATTTTTCGACCATCCAAATGAGAATAGGCGAATGAGACAGTCACCTTTTCTGCCACTCTATACAGTACATCCAACATCGTAAGTCTCCGAAGACATGATATTTTACCATGAAGTTCATGAGCGCTTTAAGTTTTTCCTTGAATACTCGTGCTGTTATGTCGTGACAATCGCTGGGTGATTGACCAGGTAATAACAGATTAGTGATTTCTATCCATTTTGGGTTGCATGTAATAGTAATAAATAAATCTGTCCGACGGTATTGGCGCATGAAGGTCATGGCGTCTTGCGCGTATTCTTGCATGTGTCTTGGGCTTCCCACATACGTTGCTGGTAAAATAGAAAGTTGGCCGACATTATTTTCATTTCCATCTGTGTTCATGGCATCGCGTAAATGAATGTATTATTCAGAACGTAATTTTTTCTGGTTTAAACGTATATATGACGTTCCGTTTCTGTTTTAACATACATATCAACGGCGAACTGATGAAACAATCGACGGCATTTCAAAATGTGGTTGTCTTCGTATCGACGAATCATGAAACGGTATGCATAAAAATTTATGGAGCTGTCATTGTTCATTTCTTGGCCTGTAAAAGAATCATTTGCTTTAGTTAGGAATCTAAATGGAAAATCTAAATGGAAAAAAATTTATAACGACAGTAGTTATAGGGTTATTTCTGTTATTAGTTGTCTGATTCTTGCATTGATATTGATATATATGTATAGCTAAAAGAGACGAGAAGACGCGCCTAACTGTTTGACACATGTACTGAGAGCGGTCAAAGACAAACGAAAGGGACCGGAAAGATTGTGGATTGAAGTATCTGTACATTTATATGCTGAAGCATTGATACATACAGTAAAGTGAGGGAAAACAAAGTGAGGAAATTTGCATATCCGTTTAGATAGGTAACAGTAGTGGCCAATTACAATTGTTTTTAATTTTTGTATTGACACATACCAGACGTTGGATTAATCATTTTGATCATAAAATGATATCCATCTTCTCCTCGGCAAAATATTAAAGGGTATTGTAATGCGTCATATGAACGATATGTTTCGCTGATACGCTGAAGGTTGCGCCCATAACGTCGTTGAATTAAAATATCGCAAGACTCCATATTTTCTTCAACAACGACAATGGCAACTTCGTTTAACATTGGTGCATTGAAGCGTCTCTCATGTTCACCTGCTGGTCTTTTGTCTGCTCTGATCACTATTTTTTGATCGTTCGACGGGATCATTTCTAGGGTTATTTTAAACAATTGGACAAATTGATTGTTAGAAATCAAGAGTTGTTGCAGTTGCACGATGATCTATTGCCTAGTTGCACGATTGATGGCACAGCGTTGATTCACTTCAGCTACAGAATTTCAGAGGAAATAAATTTGAAGAAATTTATACTCCCCATCAATTGGCAATAATGATCCAGCAAAATGGTTAATTTGTCCTTGAATCTTTAATATAGAAATTCATTTATGGAGTTTTCATGTTCGTGGTTATATGTTAGAACGAATGTGTGTGATCTGTGTTAGAGAAGAAAAAAATACCTTAACAGTTGGATTGAAACCCCGTTCCTCAATTATATTTGCACCAAATGATGTCATTTAGAACACACTGTTGTAACTTTGAATGTTCTGCAAAAAATGCTTTGATAAAGGTTCTTGTCCCGAAAGTAATGAATTCAGTGGTTCAGGTGGCGTTGTCAGTTGTGTTAACTTGCCGTTCAGACAACATAATCTCAAAGCAATGCAATATTGACAACTTGTTCTAATTGTTCCAATCTCCACGGAATTATCGCCGGCGTAATCGACAGTTGCATCATACCTAAACGCCAAACGTTCATAGGAATTGCAACGTTTGCTCGTCTATTTTATCTCACCTAATCTCAACGGAATAGTTTGTTCCGGAGCCGTAAGTGATCTCGTTTGACTAATTCTCACTCTGTTTGCCTCGAAACGTTGACTACGTTCGATTTGTATTCCGCGTTCTCCGACCGATATTTTGACGTGTCACTGCTGGCGTTTTTTCCTATAATTACAAATTTTCTTATAATTACAATTATTAAATTAAATAACACGAAGATATCAACGCACCGACGATATGTGTATGTATGCGGTGCATATTATTTGCATTATATTTTTGTGTTAATCGCTCTCCTGCATTACGTTGTTGTTGCCATTTGTTTGCTAGTGCAATGGTTCGCAACCTTTTTTTGCAGCAGGAACCACTTTGATTTTACTACTATTATTAGCAGGGACCACTTTGATTTTACTACTATTATTAGCAGGGACCACAAGGTTAAATATAAACTTTAATGGAAACGTTAAGTTAACTTAATTAATCGTGATATTAAAAAATAACATTAATTTATTTTTCGGATCATAAATAAGCTCCTGCGTACAACTGGTTGGAACCACTAAATTACTCATTCATAGTCTTTGGTCTCTCCTTGATTTAACGTTGTCATAACATTATGAAGCAATTTTGTTTTGACAATTTAACAGCAAATATTGAAAATGAAAACGCCCTCCCAAGGAATTCATCTGTAAGTCAGGCTCCACATGTTGTTCCCGAAAATGTATCACCCCTTTCTTCTTAAATTTTAAATTTCATTTTCCCAAAAATATTCTGAAGTTTTGAAGTGAAACTTCTTTAGCGGCGTTGGGCAAAGATTTAGTATGAAATTGTCAGTGAAAAAATACAAAGCTCGCAGTTAATGCAATTTTTGTGCAAAAGGGAACAACAGACGGCAAACGTAAACACATTGTTAAACACAACAACAACAACTACACAAAAGCAATATACAGACGGACAGATAGACAGAATGACAGACAGACTCATCGAGCTGATGAAGAATATACTGTGTATCAAAAAAGTATTGGCACAGACAAAAAATTTGGAAAAATGCATCTGAAAATGTCTCATTCTACCAAGTTTAGAAAAAAATTTTGATGCAGTTTTAATCAATGCTTTATTGCCTTTCCAATGAAACAAAAAATGTCCCGTTATGTTTCACACAACAGGATTTATAAAGAAAAATAACAAAAAAGTCACGAAAAGACGCCGAAAAAGTTTAGGCACACTTGTGCAAAATAGACATTTTTATTATTTTTTTTTATATTTAATACTTTGTATTGCCACCTTTTGCCTTGATAACGGCTTTTAGTCGCCTAGCCATACTTCTTACTAGCCTTGACGTCTCCTCGGCAGTTACTTTCGCCCATTCCGTGCGTAGGGCATCTTTCAGAGAATCCTTTGATGTAATGCTGTGATATCTAATTCTACCCTCAAGCAAATGCCAAATATGCTCTATAGGATTAAGATCCGGTGATTGTGGAGGTGTTTTAAGTTGTTTGCAGTGGTATATAAGCCACTCTTGGACAAGATACGATGAATGTTTAGGGTCGTTATCTTGTTGAAACATAAATGTCTTTACATCCAACCCTAACTTTGTGACACTTGGAAGTAAGTTATTTCTTAAAACATTCAGGTATACATGCTTATCCATTGTCTCATCTATAAAGGTGAGATTTCCAACACCAGAAGCTGCCATACACCCCCACACCATAACGCTGCCACCGCCATGCTTCACCGTTTTTATGATGTTGTTTTCTTGCAGCTCTTTATTTGGTTTCCTCCAAATTTTTTGAGCGCCATCTGACCCAAACTGGTTGAACTTGGATTCATCACTGCATACAACGTTGTACCAAAAAGAATCCGCCTGGTTAACATGTAATTTGGCAAACGCCAGCTTTTTTTTTTGTTAGCCTTTGAAATGAAAGGTTTGCGGCGAGGAGTACGGCCATTTTAACCAGCTTTGTGTAACGTATTTCGAATGGTTTGAGGATGGATGTTTTCTTCAAACCTTTCCTCCATTTCATTACATAATTTCACTGCCGAGGTCATTGGGTTTTGAGCGACTGCAGATACTATAATGCGATCCTGACGTGGTGTAAATTTTTTTGGGCGACCACATCTGCCCTTAGGCACTAATTGCCCAGTATTTATATAGTATTTTATAACGTTTCGAACACTTGAATATGACCTCTGGACTATTATGCCAATTTCGCGATAAGACTTTTGCTCGTTGTAAAGATTAATTACTAATTTACGGATTTCTGCTGGTATTTCTTTGCCACGGCCCATTTTGATGATTCCTTGACAAATTCACAATTGAAATAAACGTGAAACCTTTGTAAACTATGATCGAATGTAATAATTATAAGTAGCAAAACAAACCATAGCAAAGAAAGCAAAGTGATTACTGTTATTTTAGAATAACGGGACTCAAGTCCCAGGTGTGCCTAAACTTTTTCGGCGTCTTTTCGTGACTTTTTTGTTATTTTTCTTTATAAATCCTGTTGTGTGAAACATAACTGCATCAAAATTTTTTTCTAAACTTGGTAGAATGAGACATTTTCAGATGCATTTTTCCAAATTTTTTGTCTGTGCCAATACTTTTTTGATACACAGTATGTATTTACTTTATGTGGTTTCTCTTTGTCTCCTGATGTGTGTTATGCCAGCCACACATTATGCGATCGATTGTACGATCAAAATCAAAAGCGTACTCAGTTATTGATGAATGAGAGGAAAATACAACAACCATCGCATTCACAAAAATAAAAACGTACAAAACGTTTTGTGCTTGGTCTTGCAGTTGATTTTCAAAAACTTAATACTAAAAAATAGTATATTTCAGTTTAAAAAATGGGAAAAATAAGTATGCAACTCGATTCATTAGCACTCTTATTTAAAAAAAAAAATTACTAAAATTGGTTCAGTACATTTTGCACCAGACCAAAAAATGATAAAAAAAAACAAATAATCATCCATATCTCGACAACGGCGTCATCTACCAGGTCAAAATAAAATTTCAAGCATTCTAAGTCACCCCATAAGTCCAAGAAAAAAGGTCAAAATTGGTTCAGTCGTTTTTAATTGATGAGCGTACATACATTTTTTGACATTCATTTTTATATATATAGATAGATAGATAAGCAAAAATGTATGTACATAGTAGAAAAATGTATGTATATAGTAGCAAAAATGTATGTGCATAGTACGAGTGGTGCGAAGTGAGCGGACGTAATACACAAAGAAAACAACCACGATCGTGCACATTCTCTTAAATTCTCTCTCTCTATCTCTCTTTGTCAAAGCGTAGAATGTATATAGTATTTATACATACTTGTACACGTGCATAGTAGTGATGCACGAATCCAATGTTTTTTGGATCCGGATCTTTCGAATCCAAATCCAAAAGGATTCGAATACTTAGCGACGAATCCGAATCCTAATAAAGAAAAAATTCAATTCAATTTGTTCTCGACAAAAACTTTTTAAAAACTAAATAGACAAATGTTATATGTAATGTAAATGTATATACAGAGTTTATTCTTTACTGCTTAATACTTATAAACTATATTACTGAGATATTGAGTATATTAATGTTAAGAAAATAAACCAATTTTAAATTGGCGAATATGTATATTTATAGAATATAACTAAAATAGTTCTATATTTCCATGCAAAAACATTATTTTTCTTATGTTCTCTGAACTTAGCCGATTTCTTTTTTTGGTGATTAGTTCACCAGCTGTCGAAAACACCTGTTCACTGGGAACGGATGTTGCACTCAGAGAAAGATGTGTTTGGCGATTTTCGTGGGTCGTGGGTATAGAACTTCCCGCTGACTCCACCAAGAAAGCGGATTGGAGTGCTGGACGATTGGCGGCTCATTCAAGAATTGTTGATTTACAACCATTGCTGACGAGTCGTTATTACCTGCAATAAAATTCGCATTTATGCTATCGAAGTCGCCCCAAATCTGATCATTCAGATCGATTTCGTTTCATTCCAAATCATCTGCTGAATTTGGAACATCAGTCATCGAAGATAATTGTTCCTGAAGTTGCTGTTTGCACATTTTGAGGGTATGTTCTTTCACAATTCCACAACGCTTAAATCGTGGATCGAATAAAGTAGCCATTGATAGTGTCATATTATCTTCTATATTTGGAAATCGTTTTTCGAACCCATTCAATAACGTTGATGCCAAAAGTCGACTCTCTCTTATTAATTCTTTATTAGTTGGTAATGTTATTGTCATTTGACGAATTATAATTATAATTTTTGATGCTGTGACAAGTTTTTATGATGATAATTCTTCAGTTATCATCAAAAACGGTTTCAAAATTATACACCATTCCTTCAACCGTGCAAATTCGTTAGCATTCAGTAAGCACAAGTCTTTGTGTTTTTGCTTTAAGATCGCGATTGTCGCCACTATTGCATGTTGCACCAAGCAATTTCGTTCAAACATACGGTAGGTGAAATTCCACCGAGTGTCAATATCTTTACATAGTATAAAGCAAAGTCGAAATTTCAAGAAGTTAGAATAATGATTACTTCTAAGCCACGCAAATTTTGATACGGTTTTCACAGTCAATTAAAGAATTTCCTTAGAAAAGTTTGCATGTACATAAATAATTGATTCAATAAGAAAAGTAATTACGATTATTATCATTAATTATCCATATTTGTCATTCACTAAAGACAGCAACATTAAGTTTGACATTCACCAAAACAGGTATTTGTAATTCACTACAACATCAAACAGCTCATTTTGGTTCACAAAACAGTTCAAAAAGTAGTTCTTCCCCATTTACCAATACTGTATTTTGATAATTTCACAGGTTGGCTTAGCGGACGAGTCCCGTTTGGTCGCTTATAAAATTAATGAAGTTGTAATAGTGTTATAATTTATGGAAAAAGCATTTACTGCTACTACAATATTGCAGCTTTGCATTCTTTACACAGCAAAGTTTAAAGTAATTATTATTATCATTTAAGCCATACTATAAGGTAAAGAAAACATTTGTTTACTTGCAGTATAAGGAAAAAATGTCCCTACCAATGATCAAATAGGTAAAGTAATCCATTTTATTCTGTCAAAGATCAATGGACTGACTCAAACATACTACTCTGTAGACAATGCTATTGATCTGGAAGAGGCTAATCATTTCCCAACAGAATTTCTTAACTCTCTACAGCCTTCTGGTTTGCGCCCACATAAATTAGTTTTAAAAGTAGGGTGTCAATATTTTATTACGGAACCTTAATCCACCAAAATTGTGCAATGGTACACGTTTACAGATAAAATCATTAAAAAAAACTACATAATAGAGTGTACAATACTGACCGGATGTGGAATTTGAGAAGTCGTTTTAGTTCCCCGGATTCCATTAATACTAACGGATCCACCTTTCCAATTTAGAAAATTGCAGTTTCCTATAAAATTGTCATTTTCAATGACAATTATCAAATCACAAGGTCAAACATTTAACGTTGTGGGATTAGACCTGAGCATTCAGTGTTTTTCCCATGGACAGTTATATGTAGCTCTTTCACGCGTCACTTCAGTTCGTATTGTGTAATGACAAAAAAAGCTTTAAAAATTGTATACAAAGACATATTGTAAACAAAAATTTGTTAAAAAATTAATTAATAAAATTTCATGCTATCAATACCAAAGCGATATTTTTTAAATTGCACCCGTGCAAAGCAGGGCGGTTTGCTAGTTATTAATAAGTTTGAAGCTCGTTGTGGACATGGACTTTTGTATTTCCTCAAACTTATCAGCTGCAGATGTGCTTTTGTGAAAATATGTAACAATATTTTTCACTTTAGATCGGGTCTCATCCAATATTTTAATTGCATCACGAACTATTAAATTGATAGAGTGTGCAAGGCAAGGCAAATGACACCATCCTATGCGTTCAACAGCCGCCTTCATATTAGCTGCGTTATCAGTCACAATTGCATGAAGTTTGTTTCTAATATTCCAACGCTCGCAAATATTGACAATTTCTTCGCGTAAATCATTTGAGGTATGAGGACCAATGAAGCGACAACTATCTAGCAAATGTGTTCGCAGTTTCCAATATTTTGATATGAAATGGGCTGTAAGAGCAATGTACGATTGCGTTTTGCACGATGATGTCCTTAAATCTGTCGTTAGTGTAATTGACTCCACTTCCGTCAAAATAATGTTAAGCTTTTCCACAATTTCGTTGTTTTTTGCGGGTAGCATTTTTTCCGTTAAATGCGTACGCGACGGCAACGCATAAGCTGGATTGAGGGCAGCCGAGTATGTTCGAAATCCTTTCAATATAAAATGATATACATATATATATTCAATATGTTTTGTTATATATGTGTTACTGTATTATATGTATGTATTATATGTTATTGTATAATATTTTTACCTTCATCGTCGACTATCGAAAGGTGTTGTAAGTCCTTTACAACCATCTTTACAAGCTCAGCATCCACTTGTTTTTTTTATTAAGTTTATAGGGCGAACAACAAATGACGATATCTTGCTTTGCAATATTTTAGTCTGTTGAACATGATCGGCCTTATCCGAGGATACCATGACTATATCGCAATCCGATGGAGTGTGTGTTGCAGACGAAGATGTCGGTTTTTCGCAAACTACATGCAATAGTTTTCTCGCAGTTGGACGAGCCGGATCATTTTCAATTTGAATTGTCGGATGTCGGTGCCGTAAATGTTTGAAAAAATTTGATGTAGTACCGCCTTTAAACATAAATTTTTGTTGGCATAAATCGCATTTCGCCTTATTTTCAGAAATGTTGGTACTAAAATATTGCCAAATACCGCTTCTACGTGACATTTTAACTCTTTTATAATAACAAAAACCTTTCACTTTGTATGTACATGAACGAAAATAACGGAATTTAAGTTCCCAGTGATTGGCAAAATAATAAGTACAGTATCACATAAAAATAAAACCTCTAAATTAATTGGAAAACTTGTATATTTCACCTCTTTAATAAAAAATTAAACTCATAAAAATCGTGGAATTATGCTTTAGATTATTTCTTTTAAGTTTAAGACAAATAAATATTCAAATAAGAATTTTTTTTACAAATTTCAACGTAATTACGTTACAATTGTAAGCGACCAATATTTCTTTAAACCACTTTGTATGCATGTACAACAGTGAGAGCAAGATATAATGCTCTCTCTCCACTTAGCATTCATTGGCGAACTATTTTTCTCGGAGACGAAGAGTGAGTGCAAACGAAATGAAAAGTATTCGCTCGCACGTATGCAATCTCATTCTGTCTTTTGTATTTTTGCATTGTTATGATCTGATATTCCTGGTTGCCTGAATCGACAATTTCTTGTATTTAGCGCTAAATATATTAAATTAAATAAACTAAATTAGTATTTTTTATATTAAATTCGATTATTATAATATATATATATATTTTGGATTCGGTTTCGTACTGAGATTCGTAGGATTCGGATTCGAACAGGGATTCCTACTGGGATTCGTACTCGGATTCGTATTCGTACTGGGATTCGTACTCGGATTCGTATTCGTACTGGGATTCGTACCCGGATTCGTATTCGTACGGGGATTCGCACTCGCTTTTGGATTCGATTACCAGGAATAATTCTAAGATCCGGATCTTTGAATCCGAAACCAAGGATTCATGCATCACTAGTGCATAGAACTAAATTATACCAAAGAAAGTACCTATAATACGCAGTATGTACTGCACATTTTATTTATGTACTTTAAGCAAAAATGTATGTACATCTTTTTTGATCTTTTAATTTTTGTCAATTTTATTCAAATAAAATTTTTTGTGACATAACATTAAGATGAGATTATTAAAAATTATAAAATAATACTAAAAATTTCTTAAAGATGAAGTAAGAAGCAATACTAAAAATTATAAAATAATTTCTTCGAAAGAGCTGGAAGGCAGTACTTATCCAACGTTTTCACAAACAATACCCCATATCTATCATTTGAAAAAAAAAAATGCAGTGTGGATCTATTAGAAACTGAGGTCCTACAAAACTGTTCCAAATTTCATAACATTGCCTTATTTCTATATCCGCCAACAAATAATCTCTAGAAATTCACGGAACGTGAAAAGAAAGATATCATTGACAATCACCGGGAAATTATGAAGTCTTTTATTAACGATGTTATAACACATTCCTTTCAAGAAAGAATTCAACGTTGTGCAATGGCGGAATTGCAATAAGGAAAATTATCCATAACTGTACAAAACCAGTTTAAAAATTTTAGCTGCGCCGGTCACTAGTGCAGCTTCAGAGAGAGCCATTTCCACAGCGGTGAACATTATGTTGAAATTTATAATCATACAGACCAAAAAAAAAGCTGCTTTTCTTGTAAGCAGCTTCAGAATTCTACAACAATAACAGGCAAATTTTCAAATTTCAGAGTTGCTTTGGTTTAGCTTCAGTTCAGCTTCTAATAGCCGTTTTAGACAGGGCGATGATGCGAGTCTCTCATGATGTGACCAATGACTCGCATCACAATCGACAACAACCACAAGGAAAATGACGTCATTCAGGGGTTGTTGTTGTAGAATGTGATGCGAGTCTGTGTCGCATCATGCATTGATGCGTCCTTGATGCAGACCAGGGCTGGGAAATGTCTGATAGTGTGGCCAAGTTTTTTGCCATTTCCGGTTAGATATTGTCAGTCTTCTTCTCTTTTTGTGTTTTAAATTTGTACTTAAACGTACCAGCGTGCTTGCAATTATTAATAATTCTTTTAAATAATATATTTTCTATTTTAAAAATGTTTTTTTTATTATTTTTCTTATTTACTGTCTCTCAATTCAACAAACGTTCTCTTCTTCTTATGCACATTCAAAACAAAAAACAGTTTTAAATGATACGAAATGGCTTGTCTAAACACCAAAGCGTATCATCGTGATGCAGGGCCTGTCTAAATCGACTATAAAGAAAAAGTTAAACTGAAGCTAACCAGGGCTGGGAAAATTTTGCCAGTGTGGCCAAGTTTTTATTAGTGTTTCCAATTTTGTTGCATTTTTCCGTCTTGGCATCAGTAAACAGCTGATGACGGCACTTAAAATTTTTAAGTTGTATGCAAATTATTAATTTTATTTTATAATTTAAATAAAATAAGTATCATGAATAAAAAGGGGACTGCAAGAGTTAGGTGCATATATTGCAAAATGTTCTAAGTCATGTATTTCTCGCAAATTTGCAGTTTTAATTTTGTCAACGTGCGCGCAAAGTTCCTTGTGTGTGTATTACATAACAAAAAACAGCTGTTATTAAAAAGCGAAAGTAGTGTGTGAACGGCAGCTTTAAAATTTTTCGCTTTTGTTTGGTGTGACTTGGGCATTAGCTTACTTATAATTTAATATACTTAGATGTTATCGATACAGGAACCGATAACAGAAGACGATTGCTGATTAATTTTTTGTTACGATATAGTTATAGAAACAAATCAAATAATCAAATATTAATTCTTTGGCAATATATAAAATAACATGAATCTTAATATTTGAGTCAGAGAACAGTCTCAGTAACAATTTAATAATTACATATATGTAACGCTCAATGACGTGATGCATTCTTGATGCTTGGTGCTGCTGAGACCCTTCGTTAGAACGTCTGCTGGCATGAGTTCTGTCTGCATATATTGAATCGAAATGTCGCCAAGGCGATGCTTTTACTGTATGAAGTGATGACGCACATCGATGTGTTTTGTGCGTGGATGAAAACCAAAGACTTTGATCAATTTTTAAGCTCTGATTGTCGTTGTGTAGCGCCACTGATATGCATTCACGTCCAATCATGTTGAAAAGAGCCTTTGGGTTTCGTGCCTCCTCAACAGCTTCGGACATCGCCAAGTACTCTGACTCAGTACTTGAGAATGCAACTGTGCGTTGCTTTCGTGCTTCCCAGCTTATAGCTGCTCCAGCAAGAATGAATGCCTGGCAGCAATATGTGCGCCTATCACTCAAGTTCGCCCCCCAGTCTGCATCGACCACTCCATATAGCACGTTGCCTGTATGTTTATACAGTAGTCCCAGATGCATCCACCCTTTAGGTACCGTAGCACAGTGGTCCGGCGTCCGGACAAAATTCAATTTTTCAACATTTTTGAAATAAAAATTTGATAATGCAGATGTTTTCTTAAATATTCAAGGCAGATTTCCTGAAAATATTACTTAATTTAAAAATTTTTCATTGTAGTTTTTTGACTTTAAACATAAAATTGTATGCAAATCGTACTTCATACAAGAGTTTCGTTTTCATGTCTGCAAATAAATATTACCATTTGATTGTTAACCAAATATTGAAAAAAAAAAGATAATTGAATATATTAACGGAAACAGTAATAATTCTCTTAAGTTGTGGTACAAAATCCAATTTTTTTTTTTGAAATTTCAAAATTTTTCGAAAATTTTTTTTTTAAAGATCATTTTTTCGAGTGGTCCACACCGGTCCACTTGAAATCAACATGAGTGATGTAGCCACATATTTCAGCTATGATCTCAAACTGAAACCTGTTGCGCAAAGTTGCGCAAATTAAAAATAATGTAGCTTTTGTGCATTTACCCACAGGCAAAACGTTACATATGGCTTATGCAATTTTGTGTAAAAGACAGAAAAAGACATCACAGACCCCATCAGCATTAAGAGACAACTAAAACAAAAAAAAATTTACAAATTA
Source organism: Amiota communis (assembly GCA_037043315.1). Classification (NCBI taxonomy): domain Eukaryota; kingdom Metazoa; phylum Arthropoda; class Insecta; order Diptera; family Drosophilidae; genus Amiota; species Amiota communis. The sequence goes on along the minus strand of JBAMAV010001005.1, from coordinate 11,890 downwards.
AAAATAAAAAAAAAAATTAAAATATAAAAATAAAAAAAAATTTAAAAATTAAAAAAAAAATAAAAAAAAAATCTAAAAACAAAATAAAAAATAAAAAAAATCTAAAAACAAAAAAAAAAATGAGGAGAGAATAACCTTACCGTAAACCTCCACGTGGTACTCTCTGGGGTCGTGAAAAATGTAAAAATGAACTCACCAGCTAATTACGGAAGTAAAAATGTATTTATAGTATTGAATGAATTTAAAATTTGCTAAAACTAAGGTCAGATTCGTCATCACTGATCCTTAAAACCCCTAAATATATATTTTCAGCGTAATTAAATGAGTTTTTGAATTTTGTCCGCCAACGCCTTCTGGTCGGACCACTGTGCGTAGTACTCGTTTTGCTGCCTTCCAGTGTTTAATATTGTAATTTGAGTTGAACTGACTCAGAAAACTTACAGCATAACTTATGTCGGGACGTGTCGATACTGAAAGAAACATTAAGCATCAATTAGGTTTTGATAAGGATACTTATTCATTTCGGCTTCATCTGCTTGCACTGGAAGTTTTAGTGTGCACTTCGCTTCGATGGGAGTTAATACCGGTTTGCATTCATCCATGCCGAATCTCTTTAGGATGGTTTCTATGTATTGCTCTTGAGGACTGAAGATCTGCCGCTTCTTCAAGTTTTGCTGAAACTCAATGCCCAGACACATTTTCACTGGGCCGAAGTATTTTATCTCAAATGCTTCTTGTAGGGATTTCTTCGTTTCTCGCAGCCATTCCGAATGATTTGTCGCCAAAAGTAATTCATCCACATAGATTGTAACAAGTATGATTTTTCATCTAGCCGCTTCACGAACAAACTTGGATCCTGCTTAGTAGGTTCAAGACCTATTTCTTGCAGCTTCGTTGTTAGTTTGCAGTACCATCGCAAACACATTTTGATGCAGTCCATACAGCGCCTTCTTCAGTAAACAAACTGTATTTTCCATCTCTTTCAATTTCTTTCCCCATTCTTTAGATGTTTTTATGTAACATTTGAAAGATTATTAACTTAATTCATTGTTTGATTACTCATTTAGCAGCACTATGTGCTTTATAATTTTTTATGTTTTGAATATTTTCTTAAAGTTTTGCATTAATATTTTAATTTATCCCAAAATGAATCACTCTGATGTTCTATCAATTTCTTTTTTATAAAATTAATTTATTTATTTATATTTACTATTTTATCATTTATTTCATATATCATTTTTGGTACGTTTTATAGATATCGTGTTATGCCTTAAAATGAAGTTCTAGTTAATTTCTAATGTTGCTCTCTTGTGGACAACTCTTCCTGACCTCGTTATAATTACTGTATCCTAGCTTTCTTTGACTATTTCTTCTTTGTAAAGTTCTGAAAGTTTTGTACCAAGTCTTTTGTTTTGCTTGACAAAAATTTTGTCTCCCGATTGGTAGGTCTTTATCTCTTCCCTTGTTTTATTATGGTATCCTATGTTTTGATTTTCTTTGGCTATTGGCCTCTCATAATTACTCTTCCAAGTTTTTTTTATAATCTTGTGGACCAAATGTGACCGTTCTGCCAAAAACAAATCTGCTGGTCTCTTCCCTGTTGTAGAGTGGATGGAGTGGTTATATTCACTAAGTGTATATTCTACCAGCTCTTCAAAATCGTCAAAATTTCTCTCCTGTTTAATATATCTCATCAAATCGGAAAGGGTCGAATGAAATCTTTCTATCTGTCCATTTACCTCACTTTTATAAGGTGGTACAGATAAATTTCAATATGAAGTTCGTTTTCTAACATGAAACAGATCGTTGCAGATTTTTCATTATCAAATACTAATGATTTTGGCACTCTAAAGTAAAAGACAATCTCTCTCAGTGGCTTTCGGATTGACTCGATATCTTTTCCTGATATAAACTTGACCACAGCAAATTTTGTAAACTTATCTATCGCTGTTAGTATTTTGTGTCTGTCTGTTATGAATATGTCAATATGAATGATTTGTCCTGGATGGGAAGGTATGGGTGTGTGCCCTACCTTAGGTTTGTTTGGATGCCTTGCGTACTTATTTTCTTTGCAAATTTTACAGTTCTTTACAATCTGTCTAACTTTCCTTGCCATTGCTGGGAAGTAACAAAGTTCCAAAATCTGTTCCTTATTCTCTCTTTCGTTTCTATGGGCTCTGTTGTGAGTTTTTATTATTAAAGCTTCCTGCTCATCCTCGTTTATTGCATCGTCAACCACTACCTGAGTGAATCTAACTTTAAAATTAGACAGGTGAGATGGGTAAATTTGTTAAATCTTGAGCATTATGGATTTAATATTGTTTGAGAAGTTGTATGAGTTTCCCTTCCGTAAAATTACGTTCTATTATAATAAGCATTTTTGAATTGGTACTTTGACGTCTGCCCTATCTGTAGAAATATCTGGTTCTTATAAATATTAATGGATAATTCAGTAGAGTGTATCAAATTCTATGGAGAGCTATCGCTACTATGAAGTTAAAAAAGGTAACGGTTGATGATCAATGAATATCCTAACCTTTTTCAATCCATATAGGAAACAGCGTAAGGATCGTAAATCCCAAATTATCGCTAGCATTTCATTTGCTGCATAATATTCTTCTGCTCGACTTAATGTTCTTGAAAGAAACGAAATTGGTCGTCCATACTGAGATAGGACCACACCAATGGCGTAAAATGAAGCTTCTGTAGTTAGCTCGAATGGTTTTTCAAAATTTGGGTAATGCAGCATAACATCTAACGATATAAGTTTTTAAACGCCTTTACTTGTTGCTCGTTCAGAGTTAGAATAGTTTTCTTTGAAGCATTTTTTTGGATTTCTACCCAGATCTCCTCGTACAATTTCTGTCAATAATTTCGATATCTCAGCGTAACCCCGAATGAATTTGCGATAGTGACCCGTAGTCCCTAAGAAGGAACGTAAGTCGTGCACCGTTTTAGGCAGTGGGAAGTTAGCAATTGCTTCTATTTTACGTGGGTTGGTCTGAACACCATTTTCATTAATAATTCATCCAAGGAAATCTATATTTTTCTTTACAAATTCGCATTTATCTAGTTGTACCTTTAAATTCGCCATCTCAAGAGTATTGAAGATAATTTTTAAATTTTTGAGATGTTCCTCCTTTGTTTTCGCAAATATAATTATGTCGTCAATATGGACATAACATCTGATGCCGATGTGTTCACGCAAAACATCGTCTAATGCTTTCTGAAAGATTGCAGGAGCGTTCAAAAGCCCGAATGGAAGTCGTGTAAACTCGTATTTCCCATTGTTTAAAGAAAAGGCTGTTTTTTCTATGCCTGCTTCGTCAAGTGCGATATGATGGAATCCACTTTTCAAATCGACCGTAGAGAAATAATTATTAGAACCAAGATTAGCTAAGATTATGTTTATGTCTGGAATGGGGTACTTGTCGGGTATAGTTTCTTCATTTAGTTTCCTAAAATCGATAACCATACGAAATTTCTTTATTCCCGAGGCATCTTCTTTCTTTGGTACGACCCATACTGGAGAACTGTACGGTGAAGAAGCTCTTTAACTTGTTTGTCGATTTCTGCCTTGAGTGCCATGGGATATGGATACGACTTCGAGTATATTGGTCGTTCACTCTTTGTACGTATTTCTGCTTTAACTTTAGTAATAAATGTTAAGCTCTTGTCTGGCTTGGAAGAAAGTGTTATTTTTTTTATTAACGCTTCTAAATTCTTCCTCTTCTTCACGTGTGAGGTGATCAAGGCGTAACTGAATGTGAGAAACTGCTTCTATTTCTAAATTCTTCAAACTTTAACTATATTTGTCTAGGAGAGTAAAGTAAGATTTTTCTGTATAAATTATTACGTTTACATTTTTTAGTGTCATTTCCTATAATTCCATCAAATGTTTTTAAACATGGCAATATGTAAAATTTTTGATTCAATATGGCTGTATCAAATAATTCAAACAATTCATGGTGTATAATTAAAACATTTCCTCCTACCGAATTAGCAATAAAAGTTTTTTCATTCAGAATTGGTTTCCTTATTAGATGAAATTAGATAGGAATTTCAATTTGCGACCATTTCTCATGGTGAACGAAAAGTACGGTAAGGAGGAAGAGTTTAATCTAAAAAATTGATATTATCCATATCATTGTCTACTTCTATGGATGACCCTTCCATAGTCTCATACTCAGGTATCTGCTCAACATTATCGCTTGAATCTATTAGGTCACTACCGTAAATATATAAATAATTATTTTATTATGAATCGTGTGTAGAATAGCAAAATATTTAGGCGTGGTTTTCTTTTCACCGTACATTAAGAGTACTCTATCTACTGACTTTCTCCAAGAGCTTAACTCTCCTGGCTTCCCTGAAAAGTCCCTTTAACATTTTACTACATCCGGTATCTTCTCTGATTCCTCTAAGTTTTACTAAAGTCTATTGGAATAACTTTTTCCTCTTTAACAGTTGGGTTTAATATGGCAAGCACTGACTCTGATATAAACTATCGAGTTCTTTCTTTTGGTTAGCAGTGAATGCTGAAAAATGTGATGTGTTAATGCTCAAATTTAGTTTGGCTAAGGACGCCGTTACTTGTTCCTCTTGACTCATAATGATAAATGAATAATAACAAAGATAATAATAGAGATAATAAGAAATATTAATTTGTAATAATTTTAAATAACTTCGCAAATTTTTGATTCATATGCTTGAGTAAATTAAAGAATTAATTATTTGCACGATAAAAAATAATGATAGATATTAGTTTGTAACAAGAGTAATGATTTGATTAATTCATAATTCATGTATGATACTACTGATAAGTATTAATTTGTAATAATTAATCTTATCTTAATGTTTTAATAATATTGTAATTTATGTGTTTTTTATTTAAAGATTCTTAATTTGCAAGAAGTAGTTAAATTAAATAATCTGATAAAAATTCATATATTTTTACTTCAAGATTATTAATTTGTAATACTGACTTTAAATATGATAAATTTGTAATTGATTTATTGAATAATGTTTATTTGTAAATAGTTTGATAAGTTTCTTACTTCATGTGTTTTACTTATCTGCTGATGGCACTGCTTGTGTTTATGCTGATGCTGTAGTTTTAAATAAGTAGTTACTGATGATGATGTTATTGATGCCACTGCTGATGCCACTGTTGATTCTTCGTTGTTGTCGCTATTTTATTTATTTAATATCTTTTGTTATTGAAATTGATGTTATTAAATTTTTTTTTCTCTTCTTTAAATGTTTTTTTTTCTCTTTATTGTTGCCACTATTGTTGTTGTTGTTAGCACAAGTTTTTTTTTTAAATGATCTTTATTTTATTTGTTGTTTTTTTTGGAACATTATTCTTCTTCTAACCAAACCACAATAAATCTCTTTTCTTCATAAAAGTTTTGAAAATAAATTTCTTTCACCACAAAAGTTAACACAAATTTGTTGCTATGCGATCCTGTTGTTTTTGATTTTTTTTTTGATTTAAAATGTCAACAATTGTTCTCAGTGAACTTCTCTACTCTTTTTTTCTTGGTTTATTGCATTTTGTTAAACTTTAAATATTAAATGTACAAATAATATTAATATTCAAACAACATTTCTGTTTGTTTAGTTCTGTTTCTTTTTTTTTCTTAATATTTCATAAACTTCATTAATTTTGTTGTTGTTTGTTTTCTGATGTTTTGCCAAAGAATTTTACTTCCATTCCATTTGCATACTCTTCTCTTTTCTTCTCTTCTCTTTAGTTTTACTCTTATTAAAATTAGAATCACCGATAGTCAATTACTCTTTTTTATTTCTATTTCACTTTGGTTATTGTTTCTAATTCTTTCTTCTTTTGGCTTCTTTTCTTCTTTAACAAATTTGTCTTTGCCCTTCTTTTTTTTTTTTTTGTTATGCGATACATGGAGAAAATCTTCAAGAAGTTACTTAAGGCCCGTGCCACGAGTTATGTCGGATTTCTATCGACTTAAAAGGCCCCTATCGCTTCGAAACCCTTTAATCCCTACGGAACTACCAAAGCATTACTTCGTAGGGAGGGGAAAAATTTCCCTTATCTGGGCGCCATTAAACGCTAGTACATTCGAGCCTCACGAATGATGGTCGCTATTTCGGTAGCGAAAAAAAGCACACTCTTCCGAGGAAAACATCACACGCCTCACGATCTCCTGCGAATTGCATGGAGATCCAAGGCGGTCATACATCCTGCATCGCTGGGCTTCAAACCGTGGGCACTCATGAACGAGGTGGTCTGGGTCTTCTACGATGTTCAGGCAGAGGCCACAATATGGATTTTCGGCTAGCCCAAATCTGTGCAGATACTGCCTGAAGCACCCGTGACCAGTAGCGAATTGGGTAAATTCGAAACTAACGTCTCTGCCGCTCCTCTTTAGCCAATCCGCTATATTGGGGATAAGGTGATGAATCCTTCGTGGTTCTGCACTGCTCCACCTGTGCTGCCATATGTTTAGGTACCTGCTTCTGATCTCCAAACGGCTATTCCTATGGGAAGTTTCTCGGGCAAGGTATATATCCCTTGCAGCCAGGGCTTCCTAATCAATCGGAAGTCTACCTGTAAGTACGCCCGCCGCATCATCTGCAACTGTCCGATAGGCTCTACAGATCCTCAGGTTCGCAACTCTGTGTGCACTCTTTATTCCTCGCAAGTATGACCTAGTTGCGAGAGCTCCAGCCTAAATCGGAGCCGCATAAAGCAGTACAGATTTACTCACCGAACCTAGTAAAACCCGTATTTACTGTCTGGGTCCACCTAGGTTTGGGAGAATCCTTGCCAACTTTTGTGTTGTGGCAGCTGCTTTTTTGGCTGACTCGATTAGATGGTGTGTATGTGTGTGTCGTGGGTGATGGTTGGTTTTTTGTGTGTGCTCCGACTGCGAGTCAGAAAAAATGTATATAGTGAGTGTTGTGACCGAAGGGAAATAAAATAAGATGTGACACTTACCTGCTGGGGCCTATTGCACATGGTGGCATGGTGGTGAGTTGTCACGATAATGGCTGGTTATATTTTCTTTGTTCTTTTTTGTTAATTTGATAAATTGCTTTAATTACAATTGCACTCAATTGCAATAAAGAGCAAACAGCTGATAGTACAAAATATAAGGGCCCCTTACACGAGAAATACCATCAAGGGGCCCATACATGATCAGTAAAAAAAAGGGCCCCATACACGATCAATCTCAAGAGTATAAGTATTTTGAACCCTTTTCATGAGTAATATTTGTTATTGTTATTCTGCCAAAAGGGCTTCATAAACGAGCGTGTGGTCGGTCGGAAAAGTGGCGGAACCTTTTTCACGAGTAACTGACTTGTTACTCTGCCAAAAAGGGGCAATTAAGTGATCGATAGATTCAATTGTGAATACCAACCACATGTACTCATACACACACCCATACACACGAAACACGAGGATGGAGGGGGTAGCTTAAAAGACTACAAGCCCTTATGATATCCTCGTCACAGGGCGAGTGAAAGCCGCCCGTTTAACTTAGCTTTCTTAAATCCAAGAGCGTCTGTTACCATATTGGGCGGCTTCTTGGTCTGCGTCTGAACCTGATAGGTCGGCAGTAATTAATGCATGGCGGTAGGCCTAAGCTGCAATGACCGTTCCACGACATGTCGCGTTGGGAGCCGAGACGGCAGATGTGGCGTGCATCAGAAAGCAGCCGTTTCGGACCATAGTCAGGAAGTGTGCATTGGACGCAGTCTACTGACTGCGTTGCCCCGAGCGAGCTTCGGTATTCCGTCCGTGTATTCCGGGACTGGTAAAGCGTAGGTCAGACCTCAGGGAACTGGGGTAGGAACTGTGTTCTGAGGGTATACCCGTTCCTGACTATTTCGGCCCGCCCCCCTGCACACTATGCGCTGGCAAACAAACAAACAGATGAATGGAAACAAAAAAGGAAAATAAAGGTATTGAGCTGAAAAACACTACTGCAGCAATGGACAAATTGGTTGCTGCAGCTGACATAACTACAAGTGTCGCTGAAGATTCGGCATTCAGGCGGAGCAGTAAAATGAGCCGCTCCCCCCCACGAAAGCCTCCAGATCTTCAACCAATATCATGGGAAGTTTGTTGTGAAAACGAGGTGCCCCCGCCATTTAAAGGTGTTACAGTATCAGAGCCTACAGTGGTTATCACAAATTTTGCGGTCTCAGCAAAGAAGAATGAAGAGAAAGAGGACAAGGACAAGGAGGCTGGTGGGGTGACAGTTGAAAACATGCCAGCCTAGGAAGCTGACCCCAGGGAAAAAACCTCAAGGGGTTGGTGATCACCCAGACGAGACAATTACCCCAAGTGCTATTAAAAAGTTGGAGCAGTTTTCCTTGATGATGGGAAATCAGCGCCATGTCAACAATGAGATGAGGGACCTGTTGGCATTGGCAATAAGGCTTCATAAAGAAGAGGTCATGAGAGGCCCATGCCAGGATAGCTGCGAGTGTCTCTTCGGTAAGTGTGCAGACGATCGAGGGAACTATACCAGAGAAAACTAATGCTAATTCTCTTAATGAAAAAGAGAAAGAGGACAGACAAGGTTGCTCTGGGGACGCTGCGACTGCAGACAGAGTCGTTGACCTTCTCTAGGATTTATTACATGCACACTTTTTTTTTTTTCCTTTTTTTTATACGAATTTTATTTTTTTCATAGAATTTTATGATGTTAATGTAATTGTTTGTTTGAGATAGTTGTTTCACTTACATATGTTCTTTACACTAAAATTTATATTTTTAATTTTATATTGTGTTTTGTGATGTATTTTTTTTTTGCCTTTACTTACAGTATTTATTAAGTATTTATTTAGCTTTAAGGTTTTTACACTAGGTTTATATTTATAAATTTATACTGTTTTTTTTTTTTGTGATGTAAATTTTGAAACAATTTATTAATTTTTACTTATTCATTTAGTAATGTTTTTTTTCGATAGACTGGCCAACACTGAACCTCCTTTTTATTGGTTTTTTGCCAATTACTAATTATTGTTAACAATTTTCTGTATATTAAACTTATTTTAAATTTATTACTTCACTTTCACACTTGCGGGTCCCTGCTCGGGCACCAATTAAAGACTTTTAATTTTTGTTTCAAAGTGTTTTATTTAAAACAGCACTATGTGCTTTCTTGTTGCCGGTTACACTTCTACTTCCTAACTTAACTCTAGATTAGCATACTTATACCTATTCTTACGCTAGGATAACCGTTTTAGAAAAGATCAAGTGATGTGTTGTCAGTCTCCTATTGGCTACTCTTGATGCACGGACAACGGAAGAAATATCATACGGACAACAGACAAGGGAAATATTCTCTTTATTGCACCAGGGATGATGACTCTATATTATTTATCCTTAACTTATATGGTCTCTTCGAGCTCACCGTTTAAGTAAGCACGACGTCCATCTGCTGCTAAGGCAGTCAGCAGTCTGACCGATGTAAATCGAACCACAGGTGCATACGTCTCATGGAAATCTTTTCCAGGTTTCTGCGCATAACCTTTTGCGACTAAACATGCCTTCTTCTTTCCAGTAGAACTGCCGTCGTCTTTTGTACGAAATACAATTTTACTTTCAATCGTTTTCCGATTTGTAGGGCGTTCTACGAGTTTCCAAGTGCCGTTGTGAATGTGTGCCATAAATTCATTTTCAACCGCTTTGGCACTTTCTATGGCATCATTTAAACTTTAAGCCTCACTAAGCGTGGCTGAATCGTCAACTGTTGCTGTGAATGCCATTTCACATTCAACGAATAAATCTTCTTATGAGGAATCTACGGTCTTTTCGCTGCTGCAGCTACTGCCATCATTTCCAGTTACGGGTTGATGCTTTTTTCGTGTTCTGCCGATCCAAACTGTCCTCCGTGTCCTTGGATGTCTTTTGACGACCTTCTGTTGCTTAGGCTCCTCTTCCATTTCATCTTCGCTGGATGACTTCTCATCTAATTATGGTATGTCTTTCGTCAGATTGATACCAGTGCCTTCGTATATATATTGCTCACCATTGTAGAATTCTGTGTATACGCTTTTGAAACCTGGAACATTGAGAAATTTTACATCTTTTGTGATCATTGCGTTGCTCTGGTAAGTACATGCGATATGCTTTTGATTTTGTATCGTAGCCAACTAGGATGCATTCTTCTGATCTCGAAACAAATTTGCCTTTATTCTCACCCTTAATGAGCGCATATGCCTTAGTGCCAAATATGAATCAATGTAGGAATTTTCTTTGTCCAGTATACATGTAGTATCTCTCCGTATAACTCCTTTGTGGTACATCTGTTTCGAATTTAGCCCGCTGGTTAATTGCTTCTGCTCAAAAACATGGTGGTGCCCCTGATTGTTTACTCATACACCGTGACATCTCGATTAATGTACGGTTTTCCTTCTCTGCTACGCTATTTTGCTGTGGTGTGTGTGGTGCAGACAGACGACGTTGGATGCCATAAAGTTGTCGAATTCCTTGTTGCAGTACTCAGTACCATTGTCCGTTTGTAGGTACTTTATCTTTTTCTCTGTGAAGTTCTTTGCCGCAGCTTTATATGTCTTAAACACATCAAATACTTCCGATTTCTATTTAAGAAAATGGACTTCACAAAAGCGAGAATAATCGTCTATAAAAGTGCCAAAATATACACAACCACCTAAAGAATTCGTTCTCATTGGGCCGCACACGTCGCTGTGTACAATTTCAAGTAAATCGTCCGTTCGTTTTTCCTTTGTGCTTTTATAGCTATTTGCGGTTTGCTTTTAACTTATACAAATTTCACATTCTGACAATTTCTCATTCTTCTTTATTGCCATTCCATACGCCTTTCCACTTATGGCAATAGATTTTACATCAGTCTCATTCAGGTGCCCCATACGATAGTGCCATGTAACGATATTGTTCTTTTCACGTTGCTCAACACTGTTGATGATGTTCTTCATTTTTCATATAATACAAGTTTCCATAATTTTTTGCATGATACCACACCTCCTTTTTTTCACAATTACTGCTTCGTTTTTACGAAAATGCACTTCATAACCTTTGTCTGTTATTTTTGATGCAGATAGCAAACTTTGGCGTAAATCGGATACGTAGAGAACATCTTCTAATTTTATATTTTCCTTTTTGTTATTCTCGTTTACTGATTGTTACTTCACCGATGTGTTGTATCATCGTTCGCCAAATGCAAAGTCTTTTCGACTGGTACCATTCTGCCCAATGAGTTTATGTTTGAACTCATGTGTGCCGTACAATCACTGTCTAAGCACCACAAGTCACTTTTATCTTCCGCAGAAAAAGCTTGCTCAAGAGCTATGAGTGAGTTATTTTTTTCTTTTATCGCGCTGCATGTTTCTCGCTTTTCACTATGTATTTTCTTTGGCTAGCTTTGGCAAATCCGTGCAATATGTCCGGCAAACTGTACAACAGTAAGATAGCAAATAAATCATCACCGATCACTACATCTATTTCCCTTAATTTTTTCACCGCGTCAAAAAAAATCATGCATATGAATGCGCACATCGCCGTTTTCTTGCAAACGCGACAATGCTCTTTTGATTGGGATGTGTCCTTTAATTTTGACCAATATTCTTTTACCGTTTTACAGTCCGCGATTATAGCCAATTCCGATGGGCTAATTGCAGGGACAGAAAATAATAGTTATGGGGTCGATTTTTAACTAAAAAAATCCTTATGTTGGAGTCGTCGTACATATGTAAGAGAATAGCAAAATATTAAGTTTTGAAATGGGATATCCAAATATCGCATACATTTATATTTTCAATTTTTATTTATAAATAATTGTTATTATTAATTTTTTTTTTTTATTAATTGTTAATACTAATTATTTTATTTTCTTAATCAATAATACGAGGTGGGTCAATA